>JASDQU010383386.1:0-11101 GCA_032191745.1 Picea mariana | reverse complement strand
GACCACAAATCAACCCAAATGTGCTCTGAAGATTTCATTGATGAGCTTCATGAAAGTGGTTGGGGCGTTGGTGAGACCAAAAGGCATGACTTTCCACTCAAAAAGATTAAATTTGGTCTTGAATGTTGTTTTCCAAACATCATCTAGGTTCATTCGAACTTGATGGTAGCCGACTGTCAAATCCAATTTAGTAATCAACTTATCTCCTTGGAGGGTGTTGAGTAGTTCCTCAATCTGGGGAAGGGGGTAACAATTTTTTATTGTGGCTTTGTTCAAGGCTCGATAATCAGTGACAAGGCACATTTCTAAGGTATCTCGTTTAGGGATGAAAAAGGTGGTTGAAGCATAGGGAGAAGATGAAGGTTGGATGTGGCCAGAGTTGATGAGGTCAGTCAATTGTCTTTCCATTTCTTCTGTTTCTATTGGGGCCAACTGGTAATTTGGGGCATTAGGTGAGGTAGATATTGGGATGATATGAATGGAATGGTCAATGTGGGGGGAGCGGGGAAGTCCCTCTGGAGGTTGAAATACCTCTATGAACTCGTGGAGGAGGGGAGTCATAGTTTTAGGAACATGGTTCGTTGTATTGTTTGGTGTTATTGGGCGCACAAAATAGAGAGAGACACATTGGTTTAAGTGTGCATGTGGGAGTACTTCTTTGGTAGAAGGGTGTTTGGGTTTTGTTGTGGTTAAGATATAAGTGTGGCTTGTTGCAGTTAAGATATAAGTGTGGTCTTATTTGGTAATTTTGTACTGGAAGGATTTGGCTAGATAGATAGCATTTATTTGGTTTTGGTGTGGGATACCAAGCAACATATATGCACAATCCAAGGGGGAGACAACACAGAGGACAATATCTTTGAATTGGCCTATGGTGAAAGTGACCAAACAATGCTTGGAAACTAGGAGGCAAGGGCTATCCTTTTGGACCCATCCAAGTTGATAGGGTTGCGTATGTGGAGTGGTGAAAAGGGTAAGGAGGTTAACAAGGGCTTGAGACACCAAATTTTTCTGTCTTCCACTGTCCATAATCAGTAAAGCCAAGGCGTTTTTGATTGGGCAGTTATGGGTGAAGAGGGTTTGGGTGGATGTGTTCGAATCTTCGTGGGTCATTAGAATCAATGAGGGATCTACTTTTGTGGGATTTTACAGAGGAAATTCTTCAGTATATTCTACTTGGGAAGGTGTAATGATCTCAGTGAGTAGAGTTTTGTTGATTTTTGATTTTGAAGGATTCAAAAATCTGATGAATGGTGTGAAGTAGTTTTGTGGAATGAGCACCGGGGTGTCCTTATTGTTGTATTGGGTGTGGGGTTTTGAGTCTGAGGATGTGGAAAGCAGGCAGAGGGATGGGAGCTAGATGGTTGAGAGGTGGGGCCCGAGGGGGTTGGTGTAAGGGTTGGACTAAGGAAGACGACATCTAGGAGTGACTTTCCTTTCTATAGCCAAAGATATATAAATTTTTTTATCTAAAGTTGGATTTTAAAACAACTCTACTTCTCGATGGAATTAAATTAATAAACCAACCACAAATTTTAATATGAGTACCTCTTCTAGATATGGAACATGAATTAAGAGGCGCATCTTGAAGAAGAAGTCTATGTAGCCTTGCACTCCTTATGAAGGGAGTTTTCAAAGTTGGTGCCATTTGATCCATAAGGATTGCACACACCCAGGTGGCTAAAAGCGATTTATCAAAGCTTCAGAAAGTCGATCCCATTTTTTGATGGATTGCGAAGTAGAGGATTATGGAGCATACCCAATATCTATCACAAATGTTGTCTTCTATTGCTATGTATCCCACCAAGTTTGTGCCAGTCCTTCTAATTGCAAGGCAAAAATCTAGAGTTTTATTTCCTCGATAAGGCCTGGACATGTATTGAAATAGGTGGATAGGCTACAGATCCAAGAATCCACCATTTCACCATTTGTTTTTCCAACAAAATTTGGTAGTTAGATTTGAGTGTCCAACTAAAATGGATCTGGATTGTTTTGTTGTTGCATTCTGAGTAGCTCATTGAGGAGGGAGACAAGATCTTGGATGGGATTTGATGTTTTGGAATTTGAGTTGAATTCCAAAGGATATTTGCGTGGAGGCTTTGTGAGGTCTACTGAAGAGAAAATTTGCACCTAGGTTGCAATGTTGAGCAGAGGACTCTTTTTTGAGAACAAAGGACTGACAACCCCCAGACAACAGAGCTTGAACTGGTATAGAGGGAGATATCTATATTGTTTTAGATTTGTTGAGCTCCTCTCTGTGGAAATGGATATGTGGGCCCCCTTAGGGCTTATGATATTTGTGGATCTTCGTGTATAAAATGGAAACCCTAGAATGGGCAAACTCTGGATTAGGTCACGAAAACCCCAAAAAACAATTGGCTCAATCTTCAAGATTGGAAACTTTTCCATGGATCTTGAGTCTATGATACCAATTGATCTACCCAAGAAGGTGATCTACAAGGGAAGGTGACCACGCAAGCCATAAATCGGCTTCTGACCAAAAACTCTCCTTAGGGGTGCAAATATGAATAGGGGCGCACCATTAGTTTGGGTGACCAAGCAAATGGGGATGTAGATTGAGGTGATACGAGAGTGGCCAAGAGGTTTTTCCAATCTCATAGTGACCTTTGAGGATTAGTGGGAGAAGTCCAGTGCAACCATGGAAGAGGGTGCACTCACTTCATTCCCACAAACAAGAAACCAGCAAGGGCACAAACCCTAGTTGGTGCTCCATCCCTTCTACCTCAGAAAACTTGAAGGAAATGATTTTCTCCCTGAGAGAGTGCCTAGCTAATGAGATAATCTTTCTATCAAAGGTGGAAGCATGGAAACCAAATTCACCAGGAGGAATCCATGAATTAAGGTGCATTGGTTAGAAACCTTGAAAATGAAACCATCATCAATGTAAAATGCAAACTCAGAAAAGAAAAGAACCAAGACACATAGCTTCATAAGAGAATGTAAGAATGCTTTATCTTAGTCCTAGTTCACCTTATATACCAAGGCAACCATTTATTTTACATATATTTAATTCATCATCAAAAGGTGAAGAAGTGTTGCACCTAGGTGATTGACTTGTACGCCCTAGGTGGGCGTTCCCCTAGGTGTAGGACAATCAAAGCACTTTAAAATTCAAATTTAACTCTAGACAAGAGATAAATAAACTTTCATTACTCAATACAAAAAAATAAATACGATGATAAAGTTAATGCAAGCCTAGAGCCTCATCTGATTATATCTAATTTCAAAACTTATTTTGACAAAATCTTTCTCATCACTTTGGCACCTTGCAGATATTTCTCCCAGGCTATATATTCATTCTTTCTTATCACTTTGGCACCTTGCAGATATTTCTCCCTTGCTATGAATTTAAGTGTTTCCTTGGACCATATTTTTCAATCATTGGAAATGAGCATGAGAAAATCTTTGTTTTAAGTTTCCTTGAGGATTTAAGAGTAATAATAGAGTAAGACTAAGCATGTTTACCTAGAACACAATCACACCATGAGGATATGCAACTATATTAATAGTATGTAATTGTGGACATCACATATATAACTACATATATAACAAACACTATCCAGAGTGGGACCACAAGGCTTCATCATTAATCTTAGCAGTTGTAAGTACTAATGGTAAATTTTTGGATCCACAAGTATTCTTTTATACCTTTTTCACATTTCATTGATAGAAACCATTCACATTCTAGTGGAAAGATGTCATATCTCCATTTTTTGAAAAAAATTAACTGATTTATTAGATTTGTATTAATACGATTTATACATCTCATTGAGAAATTTTTATCGTACAATAAACCCTAAATTCTACCCATGGAAACTTGAATACATACTACAATGCTAAAATCAAACATCAAAATGTTATCTCAATTCTCAACAAACAATGTTTTCTCAAATGACTTCCAAGAAGATTACCCTACAATGATTGCTAAATATGATTGCTAACCCAATGTATGTAAACTCAGAATGTAATCCTACTTGCAATGATTATGTATTTTGTAAAATCCTCGAGGAATAGCCAAAATTAGAAAAGAAACACATTTACTCTTAACAAGAAAAACTTGTCCAGTTTCATATAAAATCCCAATGAAGAGCTAGCCAATTCAGTTCATTTTTACCATTATTTATCTGTTTTTGGCTATTTTAAACCACATCTCAATGACATTGATATTTTGCATCTTAAGGCCATGGATTTATTTCGTGTCAATGAAAATTTATGTTTATTCATTTAAAACAAAATTGTATTTTTATATTTTCATGCTTGCCCTACTTTTGAAGATTTTTCACGAATCAAAACAAAGAGATTGACTATCACAATGAGATGAATGCATTTGGGAGTGTCAACAATGGCTTGGTTAGAAAATAAAACATTAATATCCATGAGGATAAACAAATTAACATTCATGTCTTGAGAATTTTATCTAAAGAATAATCAGATCCATGGAGTATTAGCTACTAGATATAGAGCATAGTCAAATGAATTGTTAGACAACATTTGCACAAACTACTAGATATAGGGCATGGTCAAATGAATTGCTAGACAACATTTGCAGAAGTAGGAATTTTTAGTAATCTATAATTTTCAGTATTTTTATTTATGAAACCATAACCCATGGGAACTACAACAAGGATGAATGATGCCAAATAGTGATATGACAAAACAGTGATATCCATTGGCCTATGTCCAATGGAATTAAGATTTTCTCTGTGTTCGATCACAATATGTTAGATCTATTTTAGAATAATGGTTGAATTCCTATTTTTACACCAAGTATGGCGTAAGTTTCTTGCTTCTCTATTCTACATTTTTCTTAGTATTTTTGGTCACTTTACCATTTTTTTTGCTTAACTATAACATACGTTGTAGTGGTGGATCCTATTAATGAGGCCCAATTCTTTGTTTGTCTTAAAAGAAGAAACTGTGTGTTGATATTTTCATTTAATTATGTGTTGAGAAAATACACAATTTTTTTTTTATCTTGAGGTATACTACTCAGTAAAATATCTAGGTAACCTCTAATATTCCACTTTGTGCAATGTAGATTCAAATACATAATAATTCAGTGATTACTTAATAGTAAAATAAGGAGTGGAGGTGACACTAATGAAAATGTAATGATCAAATAATGGAAATTGTTTGAGATGTAAATCCAAACAATACTGAATGATTATTTTGAGGTATACTACTAAGTAAAATATCCAGGTAACCTCCAATATTCCACTTTGTGCAATGTGGATTCAAATACATAATATTTCAGTGATTACTTAGTGGTAAATTAAGGAATGGAGGTGTCACTAATGAAAATGTAATGATCAAAGAATATAAATGATTTGAGATGTAAATCCAAACAATACTGAATGTAGAGTAGAAATAATGCTCTAAGTAAAATGTTTTTTTCTTTTTCTACAACACCTAAAAAGAACAAAGATTAAACTACTACTATATTAGATGTGCACTGTGTGGGATGAAGGATTTGAGCAAGGATGAAGGGGATCTGTTGTGTATATACAAAAATTTGATGAGGATGGTGATACTTCTACAATAGATTCGATCACATGTTATCTCTCTTCTAAGTTGAAGATATTTTGGCTCTTACGGGATTGATTCCTATATATGAGGAAGGCCTGCCAAGTGTTATTATATCCAACATTGAATGTTATTTATATATACTTAAATCTAGCGAGGAAGAGAACATTGTTTTTCCAAAGCTATCATTGTTTGGTGAAATGAACCTTGTAAAAGTTAACAAAGAGTCCATGTACTTGCTAAATATATTTTTCCAAAGAAAGAGAAGGAAACATTGAGTTCACTCTTTAGACCAAAGTACATGATAAAGACCTAAAATTAATTTGAGTGACTAAATAATATATTTCTCCCTAACTCTAAATGTTTTTCCAAATTTACTCAAGTGAAACTGAAAAACCACCAATGTCATACAAGTGATAAAAATATCCTTTTCAAATACCAGTATAGGGTATGATGGGATATATTATCTCAAAATACCCTTATTACTACACCGAGACTTGCTTTCCTTTCCATATTCATTCTTAGATCAAATTAATTTTATTATCTTTTTTATGTTCTTTGTATGTGTTTCCATGTATGTGATCCTTAAATTTTGTTTTTGAGGGTTAAATACAATGACGAAGTTAACTCTAGACAAGAAATAAATAAACTTTCATTACTCAATACAAACAAATAAATACGAAGATGAAGTTAATGCAAGCCTAGAACCTCATATGATGATGAAGGTAATGCAAGCCTTTCAGTCATAACTTTCCTCACATCCCCAACTTTTGAAATGTTGACATTTTAGGGATCCCAAATCTAACGGTTCATGCTCCTCTAGATCTGACGGACCAGATCTCGTCATGATTTCACTTATCAGGACTTTGTGTGTGAGCCAATCCCAACTCCCCCGACTCTGGAATGCCCAAAGGAGCTTAATGGATGCTAGCTCCTCCCTTGGCCTCTGTCCATGTGACCGTTCACCGGGACCCAGGGCCCAACTCTCAAGAACATTTGAATTTCATGTATCACAAGTTCTCACTACTTCCACCTTTGACCTTTCCCTCTTGTGAGTCAGCAAAATGATGGTCTCTTGCCGCAAGTCCCTCCAAATTGACAGCTCTAATGATATCAAGATAGCCAACGACTTTGATCTTTTCATGAGTTCACCTTTCATGAATTCTCATGAATGGATCTTTGACTTCTTCAAGTTGTGAGTCAACAAAATGATGAGCACTCACCACACATCCCTTTCTATGGATGATCTTGATGATTTCAGAACTTGTCTCGTGCACCTTTCTCTAGATCCAATCACTATTGTTCCACATGTTTCAAATATTACGACTCATATCTATTTTCCTCCTACGCTCACTTCTTATTGTTTGGATGTGGATTTCAATGGTCTAGATCTTCTCCTATGTAGCTAATCTATGGCCATTGTGTTCTCCCTCCCGAGCTTCCGTCAATGGAGTTTCACCTCGGTCCTTTGATTCTTCTTTTGTGACTCGATATTTTCAGTCTCACTCACATTCTAAAGATGAGATCCCTCCCAAGATTTTGAAACTTACTTAGCTCTAAGGGGGCTCTATCCTTTTCTTCCTTAGAATACTTGTGGTGGCCCTACTAACACACTTTTCCTTTATCTCTTCTTAGCTTGGTTCTTAGTGAATTTTGAATTTCCACATACTCTTGCGGTAATCTACTTACATCAGATTGACGGTTTATGACCTTCCTTGATCCAATGGTCCAGATCACATCACAACTTCGAGTTTCAGAAGTTTTAGTCACACCAACGTGTGAATATCCCGATATGTGAATCCCTGATCTCGCCAATATGAAGATCAAGGAGGGTCCCAATAGATCATTAGATATATGGTCTGGTTCATGTCGCAACTTCGGGTTTCAGAATTTTTAGTTGCACCAATGCGAGAATCACCCGATGTGCGATATTGTGAAGATTGAAGGAGTTGAGGCATTAACTCCTGAGCCCTTTCTTTAAATATAACGGTCATGAAAGACCTTGGGTCCTCTTGAACAAATCTCATCCACTCATATTCTAAATGAAAAGATATTCCCTTTTGATACTTGAACCTCACTATCCTTCATAAGCTTCATTAGTTATGAAGGATTTAAGAGAGTTGTTCTCTTTCTCTTGGACTCAACACATAGAAGGGTTTTCTGCATACCTCTTGCACTCCTCCATAAGGTCTAGAACTTAAGAGGTTCTTGCACTTTGCTTGCATCACAGAGAGCCTGTGCACATATGCACTACCTCTCTTGATATTAACAGACTCTATCCTCCAAGGGACTCAGAACGAATTTGATGGTTGACATGCGTACATGAAACTGTACCTAAGGTCGACGAACTCACAATTCCTGGCTCTAGCTTAAGCCACCACAGGACTCAAGCATTTATGACTAAAAGTCATGTCCGAGCCATATAATTTCTTACTTGCCTAAATAAACCATCAAGCATAAATAAAAGAGATACAATATAACCATTAAGAAAACATACACATCCCTGAAAACATTCATGTTATATCGAATTTCATTACACAGTTACAACTCAATTCACAGGGTATGAGAATACTTATCCATTACAGGTTGCATCCAAGTAACTGACTGTGGGTGTGTGCCTTTCCACCCAACCATAGGCTATGAGGCATTCATTCTTAGCACTTTGTCCACCCCCGTGCCAAGCCATGATATCACTAGGGAATTCTCACAGTTCTCAAAGATTCCTTCTTTGTTCAGCTTCTGCTCGGATTTCGTTCTCTGCAAATCTCATATATATCTCTCTATTATGGCCTCGGTGAGATTTATTATATGTTCTCCTTGCATCAAGATCAGGACCTTCTCTTCCGTATCCCCTCGAGAGCTTCGTGCATCTCCCTTATGGGCTTGCACTCTTATCTCCCACCTTTTCTCTTCTCGTTCTCGTCTGTATGTATGTTACCTTCCTTCTATCATAAGGAAGCTCGGGTCTACTTGGTATGCCACACCTTGGGTTACTTTGGGTTGATGTTCTGCAGCTATACCATGCTTCCATTCATGGGGGTGGTTGATAATTCAACCACTGGTCCATTCTTCATTAACTGATTTCTCTCCTTAAAATTCGAAGGAGGTTTATCATCCACATCAAGGGAAATTTGGGGTTATTTGATATAATGAACCCTCTCGTATAGTTTTCACATCCTTCCTCTAGTTATATTATGGTCAATACTTTCAAGGATTCACCCCCACAGTCAGCTATTGGGAACTCAAACAATAATACATTTACCTTGTCCACATGCCTTAGCATGGTAATTCCTATTTTATGATTAATTACAAGATGGGGGAAATAGGGTGTTACAATTCCCTCCCCTTAAAGGAACACCATCCTCGGTGTTCTTTCTTAGAAACACTTGTCATTCCTTTCTCATTCATCCACTTCAGAAGTATTGACCTTCATCCTAAGTCAGGTCCTCTTTCAGAATCTTAGTCTTCATCACCTGCCTTCAATAACTCTTGGACAACAAGCACATTAATCAAAATTTTATGCAAAAAAATCTCACTGTTGTTCAAAGTTCAGGAGGAAAATTTCATAATCTAGCACAATACTTATCTGTGCAGTTCGTGGGGTTGCATCCAAAAAACTGTCTTGTTATCCAGGTTGACTATTTTTCTTGGACAAACCCATTGCGTGCATGATCCCACTGAATAGTTTACAAGAACTATCAAGGTATCCTCTTCATGTGGTCACTCACCCTCTAGGCCCAGGCTGAGGCATCCCCTTCTCTACTATATATCCCCTTGGGTGACCAATCTTTCCTTTCCAAGGTTTATTGCACACAAATAATTCTAGAGACTCTATTGAGTCTTATAGTTGAGGTGTCCCTCAGAATTTCTCTATCGAGGCATCCCTCCGGCTTGTGTTACCTCAACACAACATATTCCAAGCTATCATGACTTACCACAAGGTTCTCATGTCTCAATAGTGGCCTCTTTCATTCTCTTCAACTTGAAATTCTTCATATATCCTCTCTGGAAAGATCTTTTCTTCTCACCTATATCACATGTATACAAAATTCATGAGACATCATTATAAATTGTAACTTTCAGAATCTTATTGTAAATCTGTCACCCTCAGATTTTCCAATCTCTTCATTTGTTTCAAGATCTGTTCCACACAGAACCACATTCACAAGCATGGGACTTTCTTCCACATAATATTTTAGTTCAACATGAAATCGTTCTTCCTTATGGGCTTGCAACACTGCCATATCCAGGACTCTTTCTTCCTGCAATTCATTCCTCATCTAAACAAATTGTTATTTCTGATGCACATTATATTTTCATTGCATACTTGTAGTGGCTCATAAACAATTTCAGAATCGTGCATACTAGCAATTTAATTCACTTTCTCAAAAAGGAAATACCATTCCTTTTAGTTTGGCTTAGCAGGCAATTGGTCTTCTTGATGGGCTTACAACACTACCATATCCAAGACCCTTTTCCTCCTGCAGCATTCTTTACACAACCAAACTAACTGTTAGTCTCTCATGCATCCATGGTATATATATATATTCAAAACCATGCAAACTAACAATTCATCACATCTTCATAAACATAAAAAGGGGATCTCAATCCTTGCCTATGCCTCATTTCAACATGACAAACCTTTCAAAATGTAATTCAACATTTCAAGGGATTTTAACAGATGTGCCAATATTCATGGCCACATTCATACCCAATGCACTCACATTTATTTCAAGTTTGTCACACTTTATGACAAGTTCTTGGTCATGGTGTGTTGTAATTTTTCCAACCTTTTCATCATATGGCTTATTCATTTTCAGTCACACTTACAACAAGACCATATTCCATGCTATACTGCTATCATGATCCCAAATTAGTACACATGAAACTTAAAAGTTTTGCATGAATGCACCAACGCATTATGCCTTTATTAATAACTAGGGTGCCAACCCTCATGGCCACCCAAATTTGGTTTTCTCTAACACCTATACAATGTGAGTAGAAATTTTGGATGGTCCTCCTTCCTCAATGGAAAATCMATTGTTTKTCCTTTATGAAAATATGCACTTCCTTGAAGCAATTCCATGCAACATGCTATCTATGAGCACTTTTATTTCCAATCGTCTCTTGATTGGTACATGTATTCATGACATACCAGTTCATGAATTTTTCCAAGGATTACAATCAGTCTTTAATACCAGAGGTTCATGCCTCCATAATTCAGGTTCTCCTTCTTGAATCATACCCTACTTGGGTATCCAAGGCATACAACTGCCTTTCAATGTTTCATACATAACATTAAGACCTAAAAAATTTAAGAAGGTATTGTTACCCAATCCCTTCATACCTTGTGCCACATAGGAATGAACATTGTTATGGCTTCTTGCACCCCCTTTGATATTACCCCATCAATGGTGCTCCATGGGGACTTTTAAAGTCCCTTCAAAAATATTTCAACAAGAACCTTCTCATAGTCATCCTCTGATTGAGGTTGTTCATTATTGACAATTGTCTTTCTCAATAGTTCCAATCTTATTTATTTCTACACATGACATAC
>JASDQU010383380.1:0-10072 GCA_032191745.1 Picea mariana | reverse complement strand
ACAGACCATCAAAGCCTCAAATACTTTTTGGAACAACGCATTTCCTCCCAGAATCAACAAAAATGGGTCACTAAGCTCTTTGGATATGATTATGAGATCATTTACAAGAAGGGAAAAGACAATGTAGTGGCGGATGCACTGTCCCGGAAATATGAAGACGAAGGATCCCTTTTTTCTCTTTCCTTCATTGTACCTGATTGGCTGCAAGTTGTGCACCAGGAATGGATGAAAGACCCCAAAAGTTCGCATCTGATTCAACAACTGAAGAACAAGGCGCAGCCTCCCCCAGGGTACTCTTGGCTTCAGGATGAGCTTTGATACAAAGGTAGCTTGTATTTAAGTAAAAAATCCAAGCTCAAATCCACGGTACTCTCTGAGCTTCATGCTACACCCACAGCGGGGCACTCAGGGTTCACCAAAACATATGACAGAGTTAAACGTTCTTTTTTCAGGGATGGTATGAAACAGGACATCCATAAGTTTGTGGCTGAATGTGAGGTATGCCAATGCAACAAGGGAGAAATAGTCAAATCTCCAGGCACCCTCCAACCACTTCCGATTCCCCCTGATATTTGGAAGGATATCTCTATGGACTTTATTACAGGCTTACCCAAATCGGGGAATAAATCAGTGATAATGGTGGTGGTGAATCTCCTTTCCAAGTATTCTCATTTTTGTGCTCTTCACCACCCATTTACTGCATCCACGTTGGCCCAAACTTTCATGGATCAGGTCTTCAAGCTTCATGGCATGCAAAACTCTATTGTTTCTAATCGAGACCCAACTTTCACAAGCAATTTTTGGCAAGAACTGTTTAAGCTACAAGGCACACAATTGCATCTCAGCTCAGCTTATCATCCCCAGACAGATGGTCAAACGGAAGTGGTCAACAAGTGTTTGGAAACCTATCTGAGGTGATTTTCATTTGAAAAAAAACACTAGTGGGCTCAATGGTTACCCCTCGCCGAATGGTGGTACAACACTACATACCATACAACCACTTGCATGACTCCTTTTGAAGCAGTGTATGGACAGAAGCCACCGTCAGTTCTCTCATACTTACCGGGTACCTCGAAGGTCCAGGTGGTCGAACAAACACTTACAGTCCTATAGGATATCCTTCGTACCCTTAAAGAGAACTTGGTCATGGCCCAGAATAGAATGAAGCAACAAGCAGATCAAGGTCGCTCAGAACGTCAATTTGTAGAAGGGGATCAGGTGTTTCTGCGACTGCAACCATATAAGCAAANGAATGGTGGTACAACACTACATACCATACAACCACTTGCATGACTCCTTTTGAAGCAGTGTATGGACAGAAGCCACCGTCAGTTCTCTCATACTTACCGGGTACCTCGAAGGTCTAGGTGGTCGAACAAACACTTACAGTCCTATAGGATATCCTTCGTACCCTTAAAGAGAACTTGGTCATGGCCCAGAATAGAATGAAGCAACAAGCAGATCAAGGTCGCTCAGAACGTCAATTTGTAGAAGGGGATCAGGTGTTTCTGCGACTGCAACCATATAAGCAAACTTCCCTCAAGGCCGAGCAGTGTCAGAAGCTAGCACCCAAATTTTATAGCCCTTACATAGTTCTAAAGTATGTGGGACAAGTCGCATATCAGTTAGCTTTGCCCAGTCAGTCGAAGCTACATCCTGTTTTTCATGTTTCTTGCTTGAAGAAGGTGATTGGAACCAGGTGCCAAATTCAAACCAACCTTCCAGAGTTAGCTGAAGAAGGATCCATTTGGCTACAACCAGAAGCAGTTTTGGACCAGAGGGAGCGTCGCCTACGTTAGAGAACCATCAAGGAAGCGCTAGTACAGTGGAAAGATATGACTCCAACAGATGCCACTTGGGAACCAGCTACCATTCTGCAGCAGTTTCCACATCTCAAGCCTTGAGGACAAGGCTGTTTTTAAGGGGGCAGACATGTTAAGGTCCTAACCCGCACATAGGTATATCAATGTATTCGGATGTAATAAAGGTCAATATTAATAATACCTTTCAATAAAATAGAATAAGGCGGATGTAAGAAGACCTAATAGAATCTTCCGCTTCTAGAAGGATCTTCCTCTAGATGCTTCTCTTAATAGACATATTTAGTATAAATAAGGGTCGAGGGTATGAAAAACCCTAGCTTGAATATTATTGTAACAGAGCGCTGCTCGACTGGAGGTTGCCCCCTCAAAGAGGCCTGTGAACATTGCTATCTGATTCATAGTTCTATTTCTGTTGCTATTTCGTATATCATTTCTGTGTATTGTGAAGATTATGCTAGATATTTTACTGTTATTTTGTCATTTCTATCATTTCATTTCTGTTCTGCATATTTTATATATCTGGCATCTTGCAGTAATTGTGTTCTTGATACATTCTTCCATGGCTTTAACATATTAACTTAAGTATTAAACTTCGTACATGATGGGTTGTTAGCGTTAAAGTTTAATAATTGCATGTCTAGAAACAACAATGATGATATTGAATTTTAATATTGTAGTTGATTTCATAGTCCCATTTGACTACAACCACCATATATCAGTTTTTTTTTTTATTCGCGAACAAGAAATTTGGTAATTTCATTAATAAAGTAAAAAATGCTCAAATAGAGGCCAGGGGATGGACAACTAATAAAATTTTCCCTTTCGAACTAAAGGAATCAAGCAAGAGAAAGGGAAATAAGAAATTATTTGCTTAGCAAGGCTGAGATGAAAAAAAAATTTCTATGGCGGGGCTCGGACTGCCGCATTGTGATTTGGTCTTTCTATGTTCTATTTGCATTACAAATAGAATTGAACATTGGTTTGAAACTGTCTGAAATTCATTTTTGTTTCCATAAAATCCCGATGGATCGCACAATTCATTGTCATATAATTGTCAAATGCTCCATTTTAGATCAGATTACTTGAGCCAATACAATATTGAAGAACTACGAGACTATCGAACCATGGCAATGAGAAGAGGTGTGAAATTCAACAAAGAAGAAACAAACAAGACTCCAAGGAAAATATTTTAATAGTAAATCCATTAAATATATATATATATATTGGGCAGTGTATATATATCCATAAAAATTGGATGGAGTTCTTTGGACCAAAACATTGAACATATTTTCCATAAACATGGGCACAGGACCTGCAACATGCAGGAGCCATCGAGATGTTCTTCAACGTGCATAAAAAACTGATTACCATGATATTTTATAGGAAATCCTTGCAGTCTTCTTGTCGGGGGTTCAATGTTCACTACCCCAATCTCAACATCTTGTGGAAGACCTAAGGTGACAAAGAAACAAGAGAGTGGTTCTGCAGTGGAATAAATCCTTGGCTTGAAGCAGATGAACAACAATACTTCTCCTGACGCTGGCATCGCTCCAACGTTGCAACCCAACAAGAAAGCAACACAAAAATTTTCAAACGTAGGAGGACATAAGAACCCATATTCGTGGTAAAATTGATAGTTCTCACAAGCTTCCCATGAGGAAGAAGATGAAAAATGTTGCAGGGAAAACAAAAGAGCCTGAAACTGAAAGTTAAGACACACCAAGAAACCACCTCCTCACAGTCGAAGACTTCAAGGACACAGGTTGCATAAGAAATTCCAGAGGCCCAAATTACTCCATTCTTCGCGGAAGGAGATGAGTAGTAGGAATATGCCTTGCACCAGTGGGAGTTTTGGTCCTCATCCCCATAGATGTTAATTGTATATCCAGAGAACATGAGAGTGGTCCTATAATTGAATATTTTTTTGTCCTAAAATATATCTCTGGAAGAATCAATAGACCATTTCCTTATAGTGAAATATTTCCACCCAAAACAGACTAATTTGGACCTCTTGAATTCCTACTTTGGAGTTGTAAAGTGACTATTGCGTTCAACATCAGTTTCTTTTCTGAAACGTCTTATTTTGGTCTTGTTAGGGCCTCCATCGCCAAGATGGAAATTCCCGCCCGTTATGGTTGATTTCAATTTGGGCGCAGGAGTGGGAACAACGTCTGCATTTTCATCATCCATCGAATCATCTTCTCTCGACTCGAAATCGATCGCATCAACCTCTGCACCAACCATCAATGTAGGCGGGTAGGTTATCTTAGCACACGGGGTTGCCTTGGAATTCTTTGGCTTGAAATATATCTATCAGTGCACCAAGGGACCATCTCCCTTTTTTCTCCTGGGCGGAGGTAGATGAGTAGTAATAATATGCCCTGGAATACTGGAACCTCTGGCCATCATGCTCGAAGGTGTTTACTGTATCTAGATAGAACTGTTGTGGAACTGCTGCCATAAATTAACTAGAATTTATGTTTGCTCCAGATGATGTTTGAAATGAAAATTGGGAAGGGATATAATAACCCTCCGCAAATCTGGGTTTAATGTGTACCAATGGAAGATCTCCTTGAGCCTTTCGTTGATCAATGAAAATCTCCATGGTTCATGTGTAATGCAGTGTTACCATTAAAGCTTACTAATTGCATATTTAGAAAAAAGTGCGAAGGTGGTAGTGACGACGAAGAGCGATTAAGGATTAGATATTTTGTAAAGGCGCCAACCGGTCGACGCACGAAAGAGATTGCATCATGCTTGAAAATAATACTTGGAAAGGATAACACTCTTCTCCGCAAATCTTGGTTTAATTCGTATTAATGACAAATCTTCTCTGGACTTCCGAACATTAATGAAAATCTTAACAATTCTTGCACGATGAGCTACTAGCATTAAAGATTAATAATTGCATATCTAGAAAGAAGTGCAAAGGTGGAGAGGATGGTGAAGAGCGATTAAGCATTGTACATTTTGTCCACTTGCCAACTTGCGAAAGAGATTCCAAGAAATGGCCAAGTATGAAAAGCGGTCGGGCGAGCTTCAAAAATAGGGTCACAAGATATCCTTAGGAGAT
The DNA here is from genome assembly GCA_032191745.1 of Picea mariana. Taxonomy (NCBI): domain Eukaryota; kingdom Viridiplantae; phylum Streptophyta; class Pinopsida; order Pinales; family Pinaceae; genus Picea; species Picea mariana. Next base: position 5,176 of record JASDQU010383380.1, on the reverse strand, counting down.
GTGAGGGGCCGATGGTCAAATTATATGTCTCTGAACTTTTGAATGCACAATGTGTAACATGAAATAGGGCACAATGATAGATTTCAACGATGAATTTGTATATTGTGAAATTTTGGGTGTTGTTTGTAGGTAGCAGAACAATGGAAGTGAAATGTTGAGCAAGCCTGGCGAGGAACCGATGATGGTAATAGTGGCCAAGTATGCAATGGGTAAGTGGTTGGTCAGACTCATGATATAAAAGCATGAGACATACTTGGAATAGGGAATATTGACGGGCTTGAAAACAGGGCCATGAGCTGTACTCAGGAGACATGAGGGCTCGATGGTAAAATTGTATCTATCCCAACCATTGATTGCAAAATGTGTAACACGGAACATGAGTTAATGATGAATTTTGATGGTTAATTTGTATATTGCGGAACTTCAGGTGCTGTATATAAAAGCACCAGACATTCGGAAAAATGACACATTCGAAAAAAGGACAAAGTAACCATAAAGGGAAAGCAAATGAGAAAAAGGGGAATTTGTTTGCTAATTTGTAGATCAGGGAATTCTAGGTGTTGTTTGTAGGCAGAGGAACAACTGAAATGCAATGTTGAACCCGCCTATCCGGGAACCCGCGGTCCAAATTTTTTTCTCAATATGAAATGGGGAAGCGGTCAGTCAGGCTCATGATATAAACATATCAGTGGAAATCTAAAGACGCGAATCCACCAACTCCCACACCTAGACATTTTTCAAAAAACGAATAAGTAACCAGAAAGGGAAAGAAGAGGGAAAAAAGAAAGAGCATGGCAATTTTCAGAATTGGGAATTGGTGTAAGAAAGCCCCATTGATGGTCTTAGCAATAACTATGAAGTGAATTAAACATGTGAACAGGTTCTTCAATCAAGGAATAGATCAAGCGAGCCATGCTTATAGTTTCCAGGATGTGTTTGTATAAGAGAAGCATCAAAAAGCCATAAGAAAATCAATTTTGGGATGGTTAAGTAAAGTTATTGTACTGYCAACTTCACCRCAARTATAACARCRACGRATTTGAATTTTAATGTCTCGTCGTTGATATGATAGTTCCATTGGACTTCACATAGTATATATCATTTTATTTCAAATTATTCCTAGAGATGAATTTTGCTAAGTTCATCGATCAAGGAAAAGTGCTAAAACGAGCCACATACTACATTTGTGTCGGAGAGCTTATATTAAAAGGCAAAGCATGTCATGTATATTCTTTAAGATCATAGAAAATATGCGAAGGTCTTGAATGTATTATTAATTTTCTAGAACGAAGCATACAACCAAGACCCAAGTACACACCAAATGTATTGAAAGTCGAGGCACAAGGCAACGCATGAACACAGAAGGTGCCAAGCGAGATCCCACAAGGTTCCATAAAGCAGTACGCATCAACCTTTTCATCAAACAATTCGATATATAAAAAAAACACACATGGCATTGGTTTTCTCTTACATCTGGTATATGTTCCCACTATAAAATAACCGAGGCCATGGGATATGAACAAAAGTTTGCCAAACACAAGAAAACACAAAACCAGCGGAGCTTCGCCATTGTACCCTATCTATAACCAAACCTCAAAATGGGGAACAAGAAACTTTCTTATTACTATTTTACCATGAAGCAAGATCACTATGGACATTTTCTTCTGATAGTTCCATGTTCTATCACTACCAGTTTTAACAATGCCAAATTTCCAATATTATTGGAAATGCTTGATGGTTCTGCCCAGAGGAGCAAGCTATTTCGACGGTTCAAAGGATGGGCCTGATTTATTTATATTTGGATACTTTGTATGGGGTTTTCCCTCATGCTTCCCATTTTTGGACTGAACAATCTTATGCACTTGTACATCACCAATAACTGCACCTGCCTATATGAATTCCAATGCTCGAACTGCCCAATCTCTATAGTGAGTTTTGAAGATGTAAAGCTCATGTTTCAATCCGTGCTAAGTCATTTTTTTTCAATTAGGGCATCGATAAAATGCAGATACCATACCATAAATGTATAGTTGRAGATCATCTTTTTTTCTTCTTCTTCTTCTTCTTTTTTTTCTCGGTACCCCCAAAAAATGCAAAAATCCTGCCATGGCTATATAGTTGGAAAACATTTTTCCAATTTGGGCACCCAAAAAGGTGCAGACTCCTCCAACAAAGCCACAACCAAACACCATTTTTTTTTCATTTGCACACCCCAAAAAATATGAAAATTTATTACTGGGAGATGCAAAAAAACATGAAAACAACAACATCGATTGCATTTGTAGTTAGATTCTTCTTGTTGTTTCAAGTGCACAAAAAGAGACAAAATATTTGGAGAGAAAATTTTACAGCCATAGATGTAAACTCCGAAGAACTCGAGTTCGAAGAAAATTCATCTGGGTTTGAAGAAAAATTACAGACACACATGATATTTTTTCATTTCTTGCCAAAGCTTGATATGAATTTTTTTTCCAGTCGATATGAAATATTGCATTGTCCTCATTTAAGGTAAATTTGTTATGTATCTGAAAGTCGCGCAACATGTATACATTGTTTTACTTTTTCTGTAGGTATGCTTCATATGACAATTCTGCTAACCCAGGAAGCACATCTTGTAACAGAGGCTATATAATTGTACAATGTATGATTGTGTTGCCCATGGTTTAGATGGCAGCATTGAGGCAATGTCTATATATGTAAGGGAATTTGTTACTGCATCATAGACAATCAATTGTATCATCACTTATGAAAGCATAAGCAGAAGAAAGAGAGTTGCATTTGGCACATACAGGCTCGAAGGGAGTCGAGTACACATTTGCTGCAACCAAAACACCCTCAACTTGGGCACGTGAGCATAGTAGTTAATACATTGAACAATATAATATACAAATGCACAAAAAAAAAACTGTATAAAATTGGTGAAGGCAAATTGTATGAGAAAAGTGAGGATGAAATTGTAGATGTATACACACAACAGTTGTAGAGCTAGTTATTTTCTTGAGATCTTGTACTAGGCATTTTTTACTGCATCACAAACAATCAATTGTATCATCACTTATGAAAGCAGAAGAAGAAGCAGGAGAGTTGTGTTTGGAACATACAGGCTCGAAGGGAGTCGAGTACACATTCATTGCAACCAAAACACCCTCAACCTGGGCACGTGAGCATATTAGTTAATACATTGAACAATAAAATATACAACTTCACAAAAAAAAAAAAAAATTGCAGAAAATTGGTGAAGGCAATTTGTATGAGCAAAGTGATGATGAAATTGTAGATGTATACGCACAACATTTGTAGAGCTAGTTATTTTCTTGAGATCATGTACTATGTATGTTCGCAATTCTGTTACAAATGTTGCTTGGGTTGTGTGAAAGATCATTTCTTTAACATCTCTTTTCTTTGTTATATTTTTGAAGAGCATAAGTGGAAATTGCCCTTTATGCAATTGTTGTTCCATTAAGTAAAACAAATTTGAATAGGTGTCGAACAATTGCATCTGCAACATGGAACAGTGCAATAGTTGTGTAACATAATCGAGAAACATAGACATATGAAAGTAAAGGAAAAATATGGATATGGAGAACGGTACCATTGCCTTGTTATTGTTTGACTCTCCATATTTTATATGGAGAATGTGTTGCGAGCCAAGTTTTCTCGCGAGTGTGATAGCTGCACCAATGATTTAGATTGGGTAAATGTCGTTGCTCTGTGCAAGTTGGCTGATAGTTGTGTCCAGGACGAAACAATATTTTGAACAAATAGTGGGAATTTTTTCCACAATACTTGTTTTGTTGAGTGATATAATCCGATCACAATAACCACGATCATATACTATTTTTGGCAATATATGAAAATTTGTAATGGATATCCCATTACCTGGCAATATCTTTTCTGCATGTTTCTGGACAAGTTGTGTGGGAATAATCAATGTGACTGTCATCAGGGCCTCCTTGTTTGTCATGTCAGCACGCATAATGGATCTAGTTTTGTTTTCCTTGTCCAAGTAGGTGCTATAGATGACCATTATGTCCCCAACGAACACTTGTCCAGTTCAACGGTTGTTCAAGCCCTCTATTGATAGTATTTTGGGTGTTACAAGTGTAGACCCGGTGACATTTTTTGAACAGGAAAATTAATGTTTTTTATTTTTTTGTTTTCCCTTTTCTTGGCATAAATGTACAATTAGACGCACAACTTGGATGAATTATGGAGCTAGAGTTTTGCAACCAGACCTCTTAGTCTGCGAAACTTGCGATATGTTCAGCATCTCACTTGCGCTTGTTGATACTTCTTGTGAACTGCAAAGTATGTGTTGCAGATGAAATCAACATATTCACCATGACATAGATGAATAAATAGTTGAGGATATTTGTTTGGTAAACATATGAGGAACATATTGTATGCATATTTACCTTTGGCCTTGTCATTCTGTTGATGTTTGCGATGATTGACTGCTCATGGACATGTCACTAGTCCAACGTTTTATGATGCAAGCATGTGTAGATGAACATCAGAAGGACTAAATAAGCATAATCATTGTATATTTTTCATAATTGTTCTGAATGTCTCATACAAGGTCGAAGRAGATGGAATATGAAATAGGGTGTCAAGGGATACTCAGGAAACATGAGGACCCGACGGTCAAATTGTATGCCTCGAATTGTTTTACTGCAAAAATGTGTAACAGTAAATAGGGTGTGATGGGGGGTACAATGACCAATATGTATATCACTGAACCTCGAAATACAGAGGCATAATATTGAACCCGTTAGCCAGGGAACTCACGATCGAAAAGGTGGCTAAGTATGGAATGAGGTAGAAGCATGACTATAAATGTGAACCCGTGAGTTCACCAACCTGTGCACCTAGACATTTTCATAAATATGACTAAGGAAAACAACCAGAAAGAAAAAGTAGATGAGAAAAGTTAAGTATAGAAGAGGGGGAAAAAATGGATGATAAAAAGTGGAAAAATTAGAAATGGGGAGGGCAATGTTTGGAAATGAGAAGTCTCAACAAAGGCCCATTGTTGCCAAATCATCATTTTCTAGTCCAATATTATATGCCCCCACCCATTTTGTATGTTTGATTTACTAGCACAGTTGGTATACCTTTTCGAAGATTGTACCACAACCCCCTCTGATGTGGCATATAAGAATTCATCTTCCTATCC
>JASDQU010383379.1:0-10922 GCA_032191745.1 Picea mariana | reverse complement strand
TTGCATACTGTAAGAGACTAAGTGTAGGATATTGTAGAAGGCTCTGTGTTTTTAGTGCAAGGAAGAAGGATCTAGCGAACTGCGTAGATCTTCTGTCCTATGCGAAGAGGGATTTGGATGGCTTTGTGCTGTAACTTGATTAACTGAAGCTAATAAAGAAGAATACTTTCTGGACGTAGCCCCAGGGTGGGGGTGAACCACGATAAATCTGTGTGTTGTGCTCTGTGCCTCGAACTAATGTGTTTGTCTCTTCCTTTGCTAATTGCTTTGATGTGTTTAGATAGATCTATTTATTCTTTGTGCTTTTGAGATATGAATGAATGTTAGATCTAGTATGTAATATGCTTAGTGCTTGATATGCCAAATCTAATCTATCTTGTTGTGGCTAAGTGCTGAATTATCTTAGATCTAAGTACATACTGCGATGCTCTGTGCTATCTACGAAGTATCATAAGGGTTGAATATTGATGAATAATCTATGCTAAGTGATTATTAAGTGTTATAATCATAGATCTGTGTCCCAACTAAGGTTTCAGACACCTGAGTCTTGCAACCACCCCTGCCTCTACCTTGGGTGAGACTTCATCTACTTCGTAGGTGTTGCCGAAAGGGCCAGTAGTTAGGGTTTTGTTGGTGCACTCTTGTAGCATTGAACCCTAGGTATTCCCCCATGACAACAAACATTTATTAGCAAAATGACCAACACCATCAAAATTAAAACAAATCAAGGGAAGCTTACCTTTGTATTTGTTGGTTCCTATTTTCAACCTTCTGACAAAGTTAGCCACTTCTTCATCTTCCTATGAATCATCATTGTAGCTACAATCTAACTTTGCCTTATGTTTATATTTCTTCTGTTAGCGCTCTGTAATTTGCCCAAGGCTGTGATGGAAGTCACAGAGGCAACATCAAAACCACTTCGAGTCTTGGATCTAGCCCTCCAAGACTCAAGGAGGGATCTCTCTGTCTGATATAAATTTGTTTGAAGAGATATTAGGCTAGCTATGAAAGTATGAGGTTGGGGTTTTTGAAATATTTAGATGAGGATGTGGTTGACGAGTTTCTCATATCACCATTGGGCTATGGGGTCTGTTTATAAGATAATGATCAAATCAGATCTAGAGTTAAATATCTCCACAGGGCAAGACAGTAACAATTGTTGGATCGTCTTAAGCTTGAATGGTGTCGATTGAGAAAGAAATGGGGGAGGAAAACTGAGCAAATGAGCAGTTAAGAATTCATAAACTGAATTTTATAAGAAAACATAAATATTATTGAAAAATTGAACAAAGATTATGCATGCATAAATTCTTCTCCATTTACTCTTTTTCAATAATAAGAAATGAAATTGGTTGAATGATAGCAGAAAGATAGCTGAAAAAACATACAAGGAACACACCACCAACGCTACTGCACAAGAATCATGTAAATCATTTTCTCTATTACTGTTTAGTCATGCAAAAATCATAGACAAAAAACCTCCTAGAGTAGCGAGGCCCACAGTCCAGCCAAAAGGGAGAAATTTCACAGGTTGAACCCTGCTTGCATCTTTTACATGTGTATATAAAGGTAAAGATACTATCAGTCCTCAAAAATTCGAACTCTACCTATGCTTTCTAAAAATAGAAAATAGTTACAATAATTGACACATGTCACAGATGGTCTCCCACACATAGGGGTCGATTATAACAAAAATGACACATGCAAAACTTCTCAAGATTTCTCGAGTGTTGTTTCAGTAGAGTCCTTTTCCATTCGAAAGGAAGATAGCACATTGACAGGTGGAGAAATAGCATTCCCTTTACTGGTCTTCACGATATCTTCAATAAATGCCAAGAAGATGACAAGGCACTTTGAAATCCTGCTGTGACAGATGGACAATCTTTACCACGAATTTCAAGAGCCACTTAACCATTTTTCCTTGATACTTGCCTCAAAACTTGAAAGGGTGATGATCTGTATCACTTTAATCTTTATCTTTCGTTTGGCACCCCTTTCACAAAATCTCACCCCCAGAAATTTCGATCTGTGCAAAACATGAACCTTCTGTCATCCTTTACACTTTCGGTAGATTATAGGTGTAAAATAGAAAAGGGTTAGCGATCAGAAGGGTAGCTTGCGGCAGCTAACGACACCTTGAGGAAAACAAATACGCTGTCGAAAATGCTGAATTTTCCACCACTGTCCAAAACTGCAAAAAGACACTGTCTTCGACCTACCTACTCTTGAGGGTCTTCAATTAGGTTCTCAGCAACTTCAGCCAGAGCTCTTAAATCAGAATGTTCTCTTGGCTTAAGATTCTTTAGCCTCAGTTTGATCTTCAAACTTTTAATCACTTTAAGCAATTTACGATTTTCCTTGAGCAATTTCTTGTTCCTCTTCTGTTCCTTTACATGCATTTTAGCTAATCTTTCAAAGCAATCCCTTACCTCATCTGAGGTGTTTCTTATAGTCTGGTTTTTGGATTTGATGACCCTCTCAAGCATCTTCATCTCTAATATTTCTCCTTGGAGTTTTTCAACCTTTGATGGTTTGCTGACCTCGCTGTACCTGCTGGTTGATGTTTCAGGAATCTCCAAGTCTAGGACCTCTGATGGAAAAGGTGCTTCTTTGAAAGCATCCTGTTCAGGAACCTCCCTTTCCCCTGGCTCTAAATCCACCTCTGAATCCATATAAGGTAGATTCAAAACGTTTTTACCAGAGGCATTTGTTTTCCCTTCTTTATCTTGGCTAAAAACGAGCATCTTCTTGGCTTTCTTGGACTTTGAAGAAGAAGCTGGGCCCTCTATAATTACTAGGGAAATGGATCTCCTTTTTCTTTTACTTCTCTATGGTGTTGAAACTTAATGAGGGAAATCTTCTTCTGGTCCTTGGGCTGGGGTTCTGGTTCAAATTCACCCCAAAAAAGAAGATACTCCCAACTCCTATCCCTCTTCTGTAATTCTTGAAACACTATGAGTTTGATAAGACTGTGATGGGAGAGTCTACTCTGCACCTTGCTAGGTAGGGTCTGGACCTGGTGTGTCATCTTTGTTAGACTTTTGTGAAGGTAGAAGGGCAGATTCATAGGACACCTACCTGTGAAATGATTCATAATCTTGAAATGGTAGAACATCACTCTACTATATCTTCCTTCACACGTTATGTATACCTGGATGGCTTTGAGAAAATGTTGCCACTTCTCTTCCAAGTAGGATCTAGGGATATCCTTTTTCAAAGTGATACATTTGTGTTCGGGTTTGAGATAAGACCTGAACTCAATATCTTTGATGGTGGTCAACTTGAACCATCTTTCACCAGTCCTTGGCATCTCTGTCACCGTTGCAACAACTGCTTCATCAACCTGCACTTCAATTGTTCCAACTTTGGCTTTGGCTCCGTCAAAGGTCAATGCGAATGCTTCAGCCACGCCTTGATGAAATCCTTGGAGTTTTTCACAGAACCTATAACAACCAACGTCTCTGAACATTTGGAAAACCTCAGGGTGAGATTCCAGATAAGTTATGCCACTGAGCTCCTTCCTGAGCAAATTCCCTCCATTCTTCATTTGCAATAACAGTTGTCAATAGCTGCACTACAAAAAATCAGACATGGGAAGATGTAGTGGCGCTGATAGGGAACGAATTGAAGTTCGGGCAAAGGAAAATGCGTGATATAGAGGAAAAAGATTTGAATGAAAAACCCTTGATAAAGAATGAAAATCCAATCATAGTGATGATTGTGCCATTCAATCAAGACGGAAAAACCATGTGATGGATCAGGTAAAGAGAAATGATGCGAGCTTATGGGGATCGGATCTACTAGATTAGGGTTATTAAATAATCATAACAGACAACAATCACTTGCCCAGATCATATTATGATTTGATTTTAGTTGATTTCGGCAGCATTTGGGATGATGATGCTATGTACCGATGGCGGTTTGAGGATCCGATGGGACAGCTTGACCGTTAACCACCTCTATGCTTCCGACAGCTTAAAACACATCACACATATCATTTTAGCTATCGAAAGAGACAACTTTCGGCAGCTTCGAATACTTTGGGAGAACTCCCTTAGCTGCCGCAAGTGAAAATTTAGAGTTTTTCTAATAAAGATACAGGCTCATCACCTTCTTTGAAAAAGATAGGTCTAAAGATCCTCTTAAAAACCTCTAACTCAAAAGAAATCATTTGTCTAATGATCCATGTTGTTTCCCTACTGAACATAACTTGGAAAATTTATGTCAAATAGACAACAAGACCAGCGAGCCATGAACTTCATTGTGACACCCACCAATCATATCTGGACGATCAGGTCTCCTATCATTATAGGATACTAACATCTTCTTTATCTTCTTTTATGTCTTGAATGATACTTCCTTCATGATTGGATTGTCTTGCTCTGTCCTCATCTCGTAGGACATCAGTGTCCCGTGCAACTCATCCATGCTCAAGGTGTTTATATATGCTCTCTCTTCTAGGGATGAAATCTTCAGATCATATCTCATAGGTAGAGACCTTAGTACCTTTTGAACAATGATTGTTTCCTTCATTTGTTCTTCGAAACCCTCGACGACATTGATTGTCTCATCAACTCGTAGAAAGTAGGAGGAAATGTTTTCATCTTTATTCATCTTCAATTGTTTGAACTTGAATCTAAATGTTTGAAATTTGGCTCCTTTAACTTTGGCATCCCCTTCGTAGATATTCTTCAGTTTGTCCCAGATTTCTTTTGCAGATTCATAGTGCACAACCTTGGTGTATATTGGTTTAGTCAAGCCATTCAGGATGTCATTTTTAGCTCTAGAATCATTGTCTTCAATTTTCTTTCCATCCTTATATGCCGGGGGAGTGGCTAGTTCTTTGTATCCATCTACTATTGCTCGCCAAACATCGAATCCTTGTGTCTGTACATATGTTTTTATTCATCTGCCCCATAATTCATAGTTCTAACCATCAAAATGTGGTACCCGAATCCTAGCATAGTCCATGATCTCCTTCCATTGGTTAGAATTCTTTCTGAAGGATCTGATCTGATACAAATTGTTGGATTACTGAGAGTGGGGGTGAATCAGGAATGATAAATTACATTAATCTTAACCATAGTTTATTCTTCAAAAATATTCAACAGTTTATCATTATCATTCAATATATCATCAACAGTATAATCATAAAAAACATCACATCACAATAGATACATAGTACACTAGAAATTATGTGGAAACCAAAACTAGAGAAAACCACTTAATTATTTTCTTATATATCAAAAGAATACATTCATTGGAAGCACCAACTTTCGATTCCCTAGCTACAACTGAAAGGAGACTCCAACCCCCTGTTCTCAGGCTCCAACCTGAAGGAAGCTACAACTCCCTGTATTCTCTGGCTTCAACCAGAAGGAGGCTACAACCCCCTATGTTCTCTAGATCCAATCGTAAGGTGGCTACAACCACCTATCCTTGCCCCATCCAGTCACCCTGAGATATAAATGTAGACCGATTGTCTCTATCACAAACTCTACTACTGTCACTCCCACTGTTGCTATTACTCTATATATGTCATTGTTATTCTATTACTGGCACTATCTCATCAACATGTATCTATTCATCAACCAACTAACACCTGTACCATACCGTGCATCAACTGTATACCAACATTCATCAATCATGAACCAAAGATACATCAATAAAAAAAAGTGAATCATGAACTAGAGCATCAACCATGTGTAACCTGTACCATATACCATACCATCAACCATATGCAGATCTGTACCATATCATCAATGAAGTGTCTCAAAGAACCAATACATTTCCCTCATTCATATGCCACCATACAACATGAATATGCCTCAACCATGTACAAACAACTGAAAGATACGAACTATGAGAACCATGTCATATAATGAACCAAATATAGGAGTGCTCCTCACTCAACCAAGTAACCAAGATATATCATATCCAAATACCAAATCAACCATACCAAGTATGCCTCAAACATACACCATACTATGAAAAGAAGTAACCACCAAAACAAGGAAACAACCATACCAATACCTCTGTAGCTGACCTGAAACAGTAAGATGTTGACCTATAACCTTCCTTTCAGAATCTAGGGATCTGGTACCAACATCTTCTCAAATTTTCATGAGCTTTTCACATGTACGTGACTTTCTCTTCCATATCCCGCGTATATACTCCATTTTCTTCATTGCATCCCTCATACATACACTCCCTTACTAACCAACAACTCTTGTATACCTCATAAACTAGGTTTTTCTACAACCCCAAAACTTTCATCGTCGACCTTCCTTTGCTACCTCATAAAATGACGCTACAACCTTAGCAAAAACATCACTAGATCACAAGAAACATAAGCAATGAATAAGTGTGTGAATGAACTTGTGAATGAGTCCCTGAGGTGTTTATATACTTTTTCTAGGTAATTCATCTCCTTAATTTAGGGCTTCTAGGGTTTTCATGTTACAAAAACTTTACCCCTTTGACCAAGACTTATAAAAAACTAGGGGCTTGTTGTCCACTCTTTGGGGCTTCCAACTTTGCAAGGTCATATCCCCCTAACCATGAGGAACCACGTGGCATTCCACATATCACCGAAAATGGAACGAAGAGTAATATCCATCTATGAGGGTCTTTCCTGCATTCACAATGTATTTTCTATCCATATTATTCATTGAACTTCGGGTAACAAAGACACATCATTGGGGCTACTGAAAATATTCAAGGGTTGACATCAATCTCTAAGATCACTCTCCAAGGGTTGACAACAGTGACAACCAATTGTCCAACACATGTTGATTAAGGTTGGTTGTCATTGATGTCAACCCTTGAATAAATCCTCATAGCACAAAGGTTTGGGTAATGGACCCAATATTGTTTGATGTAAATATGACTCATTATTTTTTTTTCATGGTTGATAAGAAGTAAATATGGATGAACTACAAAGTGGTCCCCTTATGGTGAAATCCCTCATGGGAAGACGCTTTGCGGAGTAAGAGAACCCATGCTTAATTGTGGAATAATGAGATGAAGGACAATGAATTTTTCAGGAAAAATATCCTAGATGGATAGTTCTTGTCATGCCATTTCTGGTGGTATGTAGAACGTCACATAACTCCTCACGATTAGAGAGTTATGACCATTTGAAGGTGGAGAACCCAAGTTTGGGTAATGGACCCAAGTTTGTTTGATGGATAACGGTATGATTTTTGCTATATTTGAAGGTAATACTATTATATATAAATATTACATGTCATTCCATTTCTAGTGGTATGTGGAATGTCAAATAACTCCTCACGGTTTGAGAGTTATGGCCTTACGAAGTTGGAGGACCCTCATATGTGATCTAGAAGACCCAAACGATCAAAGTAGTCAAAGTGGTTTAAGAGATTTTAAAAGGTAAATAATAAAGTGAAGTGATGAGTGTATTATAATTTAAAGTGAATACAAAATAAATTATTTCAATAATAAATTTAATGGAGAAATTAGAAGTGGGTTAACCCTAAAATAAGGAAAGTGGGCTAAGTGACCTAGAAGATGTTTTTAAGGAAGCTACTTGGGGAGTATAAATAAGAGGCAAGGCTCTCTCATTTTAATTACACTTGAGAATATTGAATATCTATAGGTTTCTTATGTAACCAAGGATATCTAAGCCAAATGTCTGAAGGAAGGTGAAGAAAAGAAGGCCGAAATGTAAGGAAGGATAAATTCTTTTGATGGTGCTTTCTAAGGTATGTTATTTACAGGTCATCTCACCATTGTTGCTATAACTTTTTTTCTATAATGATTCAGACTGTGAAATTTATATTCCATCAAGAAAACATACCCAAGTATCTGTGGTAAAAAATCCATCTTGTGTGTTGTTTTATTTTGGGAGTTACACTCCGTGGACAATAGGGTTTGTGTCTAGTCCTGAAACTAGTCAAAAACAGGTGTTTTGGGTAAAAACATCATAACTTCTTCATAACATATCCTAATTCAGTGAGACCAAATGTGTTGGTTAGGGTAAAGTCTGTAGTATTCTATGTAATAGTTTTATATCAATTCAATGAATATTTAGTGTGGGGCATTGTCACATACCCACTATGAAAATCGAATTTTTCGTCGATTTCTCAACGATTAGACCCACGAAATGTCTACGGAGGTCTAGTGTAAGATAGCTCTTTCCTCGTCTGTTCCCATAGGATCATGGGTCACGAACACAAGTCGAACAGATATGGCATCCTTTCGCTCTTCACGACTCAACACTAATAGAGCGTCGAGTCTTTCGACTCTGCAAACCCCGACACAACGAAGCGTCGAACCTCAAGATGGCTGGCGAGTACAAGTTTCCTATTTGGGTATTGTCCTCCTGACCATGTTCCATGACCACGCACTTAAACCAGAAAATCCCTTACTGGCCTTTTGCGATTCGGGAAATCACGATGCATGACTTCTTCCTTTCCCATTCAAATCCCCGAAAACCACGAAGTCTCCCAAGTTTCCCTCCAAAGGGAGATCAACGGCTGTAAGCCTCCCCTGATCCGATGGTATAGATCCTTTTAGGGTTTTGATACTTAGGAGTTCGAAATGCAACGAATCCAAGACTCCTTGTCATTTAAATCTCTGAATTTCGTTATGGAAATTCATGTAAGAGATCGACGGCTCTTAAGAGTGTGGATCCAACGGTCCACGGGATTTCGAGACTTTTCCCAAAACTCTGACCGCTCACCACGCGTATCCTCTGATGGACGGTCTATATTCTTTCAGTACTTCTCCTCTCCACTACAGCGTGTATCGGGATTTTGGGCATTGGGATTTCACGAATCACGGGGGAAAGGTTTTCTAGCCCTCTGGTTTCCCATATGCTGAAACGCCGACCGACAACCACGTGTCCCTCCGATGGACGGCGACGACCTTCAGCCAAGATCAATGGTCGTGATATTTTCGGGATGATCAACGGTCACAATCAAATCCTAGCTTTCCTTAACCTCATTCACACCTCTCGCCATTTCGGGGTTTCGGGGATCGGGATTTCACGACTCGCGAAGACAAGGGTTCTTGCCCTTTGGTTTCCTGGGTGCCGAAACACCGAAATGCAAATCGGCAGCCACATGTCCCTTCAATAGATGACTGCGACCTTCACCCATAATCAACCATTATGATCTTTTTAGGATGATCAATGGTCACGATTAAATCCTTCCTTTCTCAAACTTATTCACACTTAAACCGATTCGGGGTTTCGGTAATCGGGATTTCGCGACTCCCAGTGACACAAATCCTCTAACAACTCGAATCCCCGATATCCAAAATACTGATGGACTCTCGATCTCTGCCATGTGTCCTCCATGGATGGACGGTCCATATCCATATCGGGACTTCTCCTCTCCACTACAGCGTGTATCAGGATTTCAGGCATCGGGATTTCATGAATCACGGGGGCAAGGTTTTCTAGCCCTCTGGTTTCCCGGATGCCAAAACGCTGAAACATCGACTGGCATCCATGTGTCCCTCCAATGGACGACGACGACCTTCAGCCAAGATCAACGGTCGTGATCTTTTCAGGATGATCAACGGTCATGATCAAATCCCGGCTTTCCTTAACCTCATTCACACCTCTTTCCATTTTGGGGTTTCGGGGATCGGTATTTCGTGACTCGCGAAGACAAGGGTTCTTTCCCTTTGGTTTCTCGGGTGCTGAAACATCGAAATGCCGATCGACAACCACATGTCCCTCTGATAGATGGCTGTGACCTTCACCCACGATCAACCGTTATGATCTTTTCAGGATGATCAACGGTCATGATTAAATCCCGCCTTTCTCAAACTTATTCACACTTAAACCGATTTGGGGTTTCGGTAATCAGTATTTTGCGACTCCCAGTGACACAAATACTCTAACAACTCGAATCCCCAATATCCAAAATACCGATGGACTCTCGATCTCCACCATGTGTCCTCCACGGATGGACGATCTAGATCTATATCGGGACTTTCGCCATGGAGTGTCCCGATCTCTTGTCATCAGGACTCCCAGAATCCTGAACTCCGAATCCCCGATACCGACTCCTCTCTCGATACTTTCTCCCTTGTTCATGAGGGCTTAACCCTCGTGCATATCCTAGCATATCCAATGACTGTCGGGTTTTCTAGCTAAGATCTGATGACTCAGATCTGTCCCACGCCGTGTACCGACTCCTCTTTCAAGACTTTTGCCCCTGTTCATGAGGGCTTAACCCTCCTGCATATCCTAACAGATTCAACGAATATCGGGTTTTCTAGCTAAGATCTGACGGCTCAAACCTATCCTATGCCGTGCACTCTCCCACTCCTTTTTGGATGTGGGAAAAACCAATGGTCCAGATACTCCCACAGACCTTGGGGATCTATGGTCCCGATTTCATCGCTACTCACAAAGATAAAAGAAAAAGGGGTAAGGCATGTAACGCCCTTGTTTCTTCCTCCAATCTAACAGTCGTGAATGATCACAGATCTTCTGATGGGATCTCGTCCATCGATCGATACGTATCCCTACGCTGCTACTTCAGGATTTCAAGAGGATCATTCTTCCTCGTACAGGGTTGCTAAGACTTGCGCATTCAAGTCCTTTTTCCAGGTTCTTGGTAAACTTTTCCAAGAAGGGTATCTCTGTGGAGAGATATATTCCGGGGAATTCTTGGAGACAGATAAGGGGAAACAAATTCTTGAGAATGGACTGGAAGACTAACTTGGTTCAACTTACGCATAAATAAATTTATCTATCAACATAAGCCATGTGTGGTTTTTCTGTTACAAGCATACATCTACCATTTCTTATCAAAACACTGCACAGACAGTCTTATACTGTAATCATTCACAATTTCACAGTTTATGAGCATACATGTCATCATATGAATTTCAAGGTGCAAGATGTAAAACACTTATCAGCAATAACACCAGAAGTAAGT
>JASDQU010383378.1:0-11295 GCA_032191745.1 Picea mariana | reverse complement strand
CTAAATATAAGGAGAAAGTGAAGATTGAGCTCGATAAAATGATGGAAGCAGGAATTATAGAACCTGTTGAAGAGTCATAATGGATTAGCCCCATGGTGATACAAGACAAGAAGACAGAAGAAATCAGAATCTGCGTAGATCTCAAGAAGCTAAATGATGCATGTTTGCATGACCCCTTCCCTACACCATTCACTAACGAAGTGTTAGATAATGTGGGAGGCTAGGAGGTATATTCTTTTACAAATGGATTTTTAGGATACCATCAAATCCGGATTGCCAAGGAAGATTGCCATAAGACCACATTTGAAATAGAATGCGGATCCTACCAATATACAGTGATTCCATTTGGATTGAAGAATGCCCAACCATCTTTTCCAGGGTGGTGGTTGAAGCATTCAAGGAGTTTCTACATAAATTTCTAGAAGCATATTTTGATGATTGGACTGTTTTTGGTTTATTGAAAAGTCATATTGAATGTCTAAGGCTAATGTTGGAAAAATGTAGGCAGTGTCAAATTTCCTTGAATATGAAGAGGTTCATATTCTTCTCACCATTTGGAGTGCTATTAGGTCATATTGTATGCAAGCAGGTATTGTTGGTCGATCCATCTAAAATTTCCATTATAGTTGATCTACCCCCTCCTATTTCAATCAAACACTTGCGCACTACACTGGGACATACTAGATATTACAGGAAGTTCATTAAAGGATATGCCCAGATTACAACACCCATGGAGAATCTTTTGAAGAAAGGCTGTCAATTTCACTAGACAGAAGAGTGCCAGTAGAGCTTCGATACATTGAAACAGAAAATGGTTATTGCACCTATTCTGGTTTTCCCAGATTGGAGAAAGGAATTTCACGTGCATGTTGATGCATATTCCATTGCCTTAGGAGAAGTGCTAACACAACCTAGGGAAGGATATATTGACCATCCGTTAGCTTTTGCTAGCAAGAAACTATCTACAGCTGAGATTAATTACACCACCACTAAGAGAGAGAGATTAGCCATGGTGTATGCGCTGCATAAATTTCGCCACTACTTGTTGGGAGGCTACTTTAAAATGTTTATTGATCACTCTGCGCTGAAATACCTAGTCAACAAGCCAGTGTTGGGGGCGATAATATGCATATGGCTTCTGCTATTTCCAGAATATGACTTTGAGATCGTAGTTAAGCTAGGAAGAATGAACAAAGGTCCTGACCACTTGTCGAGGTTGGGACATGGATAAGAACCCACTAGTTTGGAGGACACACTGTCGGATGCATAGTTATTAGCCATTAGAAGCATTGATGACCACTTCGCAGAGATAGTCCAATTCCTATCAACAGGAATGGCATCGATTGAATATACAATTCCCCAAAAGAAACAATTAGTAGTGTGCGCTGTCAACTTTTCACTTATAGCTAGACAACTATACAAAATGGGACCTGATGGGATATTGAGAAGGTGTGTTATGGAGGCAGAGCGACCATTGATCCTCGTAGAAGCTCATGAAGGCATTGCAAGAGGACACTACGCAGGAAAAGCAACTGCACAGAAGGTTCTTAGAGCTGGCCTTTGGTGGCCAACCTTACAAAGAGATACTAAAGACTATTACAGAGCCTGCAATGTATGCCAAAGAGTTGTGAAACCATCCAGAAGAGATGAAATTCCCTTAGCACCAAAACTGACCCTACAAGCATTTGAGAAATGGGTCATTGACTTCGTGGGACCTATAAACCCACCAGGAAAGCACACAGGAGCAAGGTACATAATTACTGTGACAGAGTACTTGACTAAATGGGCCGAAGCAAGAGCATTTAAGGACTGTAGTGCTACTACAACTACGCGCTTCATATTTGATGACATCATAACTAGGTTTGGATGCCCAAAGATCCTTATGAGTGATCAAGGCACACATTTCATAAATAAAATGGTTGAAGCCCTAACTGAGGAATTTGCAGTCCACCATCAGAAGAGCATGCCCAAATGGGATAGTGGAAGCATTCAACAAGATCTTGGAGACAGTGCTGACGAAGATTTGCAGTGTGAATATGGATGACTGGGATTTAAGAGTACCAGCAGTATTATGGGCCTATAGAACCACTTGCAAGAAGCTAACAATGCAGACCCCTTTTNCAACAGGTATAGAAGGAAAGAGAGAAGGCCTATCATGACAAACACATTAAGAAAAGGGAATTTAAGCAAGGTGAGATTGTATTGGTATATGACAGTAAATTCATGAAGCATACAGGAAAGTTTAGAATGCATTATCTCGGGCCATATGAGGTCACCTATGTTACAGAACGAGGAGTTGCATAGTTGAAGACTCTGAAGGGGAATGGAAGGAAGGATTAGTGAATGGGAGTCGGTTGAAATTGTATTATGACAACCAACTGCCTCTTAGCTCTCAGTAAAATAATGAGGAAAAGGGTCTAGGTACCAGGTGCAGTTGAAACTAGGTACCAGACACAGAGTAGACAGTCTTCACAAAGAAGGAGAGGAGCCATAGAGCAGAAAGAAAAGGCTGCATTGTGCAGCCTGAAGTCGAAGTAAAATAGAAAGATCATATCAAAAGTTCCTCGGGATGAGTCATAGGTGAGTCTTGGGGGCTTGTTGGCCCTTGGTTATGAAAGTTAGAGAAGAGCGAGGAAGAAAAGACAAAATTTCAACTGCACGGAAGACATAGTGACTGTTATTGGGTCAAAGTGAGAAAAAGAGAAGAAAAGGCAGAGTGAAGTAAGAGAAAGCTAGTCGTTGGATGAGGAGATTGAGGATGACAGATCAGAAAGAAAGAAGGATCATGGAAAACTCAGCAAGAGGAAAAAGCCACCATTGGATGCTTTGGAACACCACACGAGAAGGAAGGAAAGATAGGATGGGGAAGCCTTGAAAACATGGGTCAAGTTGACCTAGGGTTTTAGACACCTAGGGTTTTGGTATCTAGGGTTTTGACACCTAGGTTCCAGCCTAAGGATGTTGGTGAGTGATTGTAATGTATAAATAAAGTTCAAGAGGACCTAGGTTGGGTTGTTGTTGGTACTATGATTGTTGTTGTTGTCTTTGTCATTGTGTGATCGAGTGAGTGATATTGTGTGAGAAACAAGTGTTGAGTACAAGAGCCTTCTATATTGTAAGATCTTCAGTTGGGTGCGAAGATCAACCCTGCAGCTAGGTGTGTAGGGAGGGGAGAGATAGTGAGGAGAAGAAAAAAGATATGCTAGCTGAGAGCGCAGACAAGAACTGTATGCTCCACATTAATATATTATACGCATAGTTATGTGGACGTAGCCCTAGAGAGAGGGTGAACCACGTATATTTTTTGTTGTGTGTGATTGATTCTATGTTCTTGGCCCTTTGATTTACTATTATTTCATTATTGTGTTAGATATGATAGGTAGTTGTGCGGAGTAGAGTTAAGCTAGTAAGAGATATATAAATTCTATGTTGTTCTAGTCCTAGATCCACTTGATATTCCCCTTGGTTGTAGACATCTCTGTCCTGCAACCCCCCCATAGCGGCTTCGGGTGAGACTACATCTACTTCACAGGTGTTTCAGAAAGGGCCAGTAGTTAGGGCTTGTTGGTGCACTCTTGGAGCTGAACCCTGGGTTTTCCCCTGTGCCAACACTTATGCTCATCATATATTAATAGAAATACTATTTTCCCATCCAATTGATATCTTAAAAATATTTGAACTATTATTCCATGGGAGTATTTGTCATGTTTATTAATGGATTATGCTATTGAATGTGTTAAGATCATTGATTATCACCATATGCTTTCTTTTATTGGTTGCTGAGGACTAGTTGTAGGTATATCGCTTTGGGTCAAGTGGTCAATGGTGGACTTCATCGAACTTCTGGACAAGGTAGGCCTTTTATGAATTCACTCCTGGATTGCAGCAGGAGTAGAGCCCGACGCCCATTAGTTTATGTCACGATTTTTTTATAAAAGGGGTGATCGAATGGAAGTTAACTCAAAACAATATTGTTCTAACTCCAAAACTAGGCCAGGTATGCATGGGAAAGTGAGGTCTTAGTCAAACTTCAAACAGTGGGTTGTAGTGAGGGTGAATAGGAGGAAGACTTGTATGAGAGAAATGCAAAGGTCTGTCGTAAACATCAAGTTTCTAACATACTTTTTAGGAGAAAACATCTAAATGCAAGATCTTCTTACGTTCAAATGCAGAGAACTGGAGAATACAAAAATGCAACAATAAATCCTTTATCATAACATAATTGCAATAATTCATGTGAATCAGTCAGTCATGAACTCCCTCAGTATTTCGTCGATCGACAATTTCAGCTGCAATGAATGGGAGGTCCCTTGTCTCCTGAAACGTCGATCCCTGAAATGATGACTGGCTGCCACCTGTCCCAACTGGATCGGACGACCCAGATTTGTCTTGAAATATGGGTGCTATCTCTTGCGCTAAATCTTGGGCAACTTGGTAGCCCCAAAAACCTGATGATCGTCGATCTTCTCTATTGATAGATCTCGACCAATGACGACATAACTTTGCCTGCTCAATTGATTTGTAGCCTGAAATGAGATTTTTTTCATGTTGCGCTTGGGTGCTTCTAGGGCAACCTGTAGACCTGGATACTCTTGTGCCCAAGACAAGAACAGTTGTTAACATTAGGCTCCATGGGGGATAGAGTCATCCCTATGATGCTCTAAGAACTCATTTTTCATCTTTAGTGCCTTGTTGTTGGGCTATGGAGTCATTTACTAAGTCGAAAATATATAAAAAGAAAATGAACAAAGAACCAAAGGACAATATTTACAAAAAAAGGAGCCATCTAAGGCTCAAACAAAAAATTTCTTCAGAAAATGCCCATTTACTGGGCTGTTGAAAACCTCTTCACCCTCCAGATCTTGCAACCTATACGTGTTGTTTGAGAAAACCTTAGATATTTTGAAAGGGCTGATCCATAGGGCATCAAACTTGTTGTGTTTTCCCTTATCCTGTATGGATGCATTCCACTTAAGCACCAGATTCCTGATCTCAAACTCCTTCTTCCTGACGTTCCTGTCAAAGGCCTGTTTGACCTTCTGCTGATGACTATGAGCTACATCCATCACCTGTTCCCCGATCTATTGTACTTTCACCATCTGATGAATCCTTCTGACCATATGATCTGGCTCTCCTTCATAATCTTGAAATAACTTCGCTACAGGTAAGGTGAGCTGAGTGGGAAAAACCACGTCTGTTCCATAATCCAGCTGAAAAGGCCAGGTGCCTAGGGACTTCTTCATTGTCACTCGATCGGCCCATAGAGAGAATTTGAGCTTTGAATCCCAAGCCCTCTTATTGTCTTCCAATAATCTTTTAATGAGCTTGATTAGGATTTTATTGGAAGATTCTGCCAGTCCATTTCCTTGAGGATAATAGGGGGTGGAGTGAATTAGCGAGATCTAGAACTACTCACAGAACTTAATCAGAGGCTCAGATTTGAAAGAAGCAGCATTGTCGGTGACGATCCTGCTGGGACAGTCAAATTTGGCTATGATGTCCTCCAGGAAGCTGATAATTACTCTGTGTGATGCACTTCTGGTGGGGGCAACTTCTATCCACTTGGTGAAATAATCTGTTGCAGTCAGGATCCATCTATGTTGGCCACTTGAGGGAGGATGGATTTCCCCGATGAAGTCTATCCCCCACTGTTGAAAAGGTGTTGAAGCCACTACAAGCTTCAGTGGCAGTGGTCCAAGCTGCTTCTTTCCTGAGAACTTTTGGCATTTAATGCAGGCCCTGATTTCTCTGCTGACATCAACGAATAAAGTGGGACAGTAATACCCAGCCCTGAGGATTTTGTGAGCTGTGGTCTTCTAGAAATGATGCCCCCCACAAAGGCTGCCATGGAAATCAAAAATAACTTTCTGGGCATCTGGTGGGTTCAAACACCTCAGCACCACCCCTAAAGGGTCTCTCCAGTACAAGACTTGTTCAATGAGGCAATATTTGACCGCCTTGAGCTTTAAATCTCTTACCTTACTTTTACCCATTCCATCCGGCGGCTTCAACTCCTGCAGAAAGTACAAAATGTCACGATACCAGGCGTATTTTTCCAGTGATAAGTCATCCTAAGAGCTTTGGCTGGGAAACTCAGCTTGCTGAGTTCCTGAGAAAGTATTGATGAAACTAACCCCCAAGGCTTCGCAATTGGATTTAGCCAGTAGCTTGGCTAAACCTTGCCCCTTAACCAACTTGGTGGGATTTATCTCCAGGTCAAACTCCGGGATCTTAGCGATCCATTTCCCTCTTCTCCCATCTATGTTGGGTTGTACAAGGATGTCCTTCACAGAGGCCAAAGGAACGTATGCGGTTACCTTTGAGTGCAAGACATAGACTCTGAAAGCTTTGAGAGCTTTCATACCTGATCTCTGAATCTCTTAATGCCTTGCTAAAGAAGGCAATGGGTTGCTCTCGCCCTTCCTCATTTTTCTGCAACAAGACCGCTACTACTGTATCAAAAGAAGCGAAAGAGAAAATTAGGAAATCTTTGGAATAGTTAGGACTGATCAGCACAGGTGCCTCGGTCAATGCCCTTTTTATTTGGAAAAAATATTCCCTGGGTTTAGCGGTCCATTTCACTTCATTTCCCTTCCTGAGCATGGTTTTGATGTGTTTCACCAGCTCAGCAAAATTTGAGACGAATCTCCTCAGAAAATTAATCTTCCCCAAAAAGGCCTGAACTTCCTTCTTAGATCTGGGAAGTGACAGGGTCTGAATTACCTCTACTCTGCTAGGATCAATCCTCACTCCCTCTATTGATACTATATGGCCTAATAGCTTCCCTTCCTTCATAGCAAACAAAGATTTTTTTGGGTTTAAGGATAGGCCAAACCTCCGACACTTCAGGAAAAATTTCCTCAGGTGGCAGCAGTGCTCCTTATCTGACCTGGAGAAGACTCTGATGTCATCTAGATAGATTACCACAAACTGATCTTTCTCCCCGATGAAGGCTATGTCCATGGCTTGCTGAAATGTTGCTCCTTCATTCATCAATCCAAAAGGCATTTTGGCATACATGAATGCGCCCCAAGGAGTGGTGAAGGCCATTTTTTCTCTGTCCTCAGGCATGACTGATATCTGATTATAACCAGAAAAATCGTCAATCATGGATATCCTAGATGCACCAGTTACCCTCTGCAATATGTGTTCCATGTTGGGAAGGGGATAATTGTCTTTCATTGAGCTCCTGTTCAGGTTCCTGAAATCGACACAAAGCCTGATTTCTCCACTTTTCTTCCTCACCGGGACCAAATTGGCCACCCATTTAGAATATCTCAAGGGGACAATGATTTGGGCATCTAACAATTTCTTCACTTCCCTCTCCATGATGGGAAACAACATGGGATTTATCTGTCTCAGCTTCTGCCTGAATGGCCCAGCCTCTTCATTCAGTGGGATCTTATGCTGAATGACAGATATGTCATAAGTCTTGAGGTCTTCATAGGCCCATGCAAACACATCAACGAATTCCTTTAATAACTCATTATATTCTACCCTCTATTCATTGGTCAGGTTGCTTGATAATTTAACAAACTTAGGCTCCTCCTGTGTGCCAATGTTGCATTCGACTGTATCATCATCTTTATTTGAAACACTACCCTTTACTGCCACATCATTCTTGTCGAATAGTCTTTCTAAAGAGACTAGTCCCCTCGGAATGTGATTGCTAGTCAGCTAAATAATCTGGTGATTAGCAATTTCATTTAAAAACACCTCAGGGTGAGGTTCACCTTCCAGTTCAGGATCCTGATCAATGTGCAACACAGAAAATTCATCAACAGATTGGAGNTTCTAGATCATCTTCGAATACCTTCCAATGCTTGACATTGTCTGGTACAGAGGGCCTATATTTTATTTCAACATCATATTTGACCATAGGTGGCAAAGGAACTTTGAGAAAACTAGCTAAGACAGCTAAAGAATCGGCTAAAGTATTTTCCCCCCTCGAAATGAAAGAAATGTTAAAAGCCAAGAAGAAATTATCAATCAGGTCCCATACCTCATTTCTGTAATTCCTGAGTTGGGGATTATTAGCACGATAGGCATTTCTAACTTGCTGGATAATCAACTCAGCATCTCCAAATACTTTTATCTCTTTAATTCCCATTTCTTTTACAACCCTCATACCTAGAACAAGAGCTTCATACTCTGCCACATTGTTGGTGGTTTCAAATTCTAGCTTGTATGACAGGGATATGGTCTCTTGAAAAGGTGACATGAAAACTACTCCGGCGCCAACGCCTTCGCTAGAAGAAGCTCCGTCGAAAAACATATTCCAAATAGAGATGGTTGGAGGGGGATTCAGATAATTAAGGTTGGGTTGCTTTCTGACTTGAAAAGGGTCTGCAGGAGCATCAGTGAGATGCAATAAACTAGACCCCAAATCAGTGTCAAGTGCAAAGATGGGATGATCGGTGGGGTTTGCTTCGTCACTAACAATGTAGGCCAGCTGATCTTCCCTATATAACCTCCTTTGTTCCCCTCCGAACACTAGAATGGTGGCATACGTGAGATCCATCTTTAATGTTCCTCCAAGATTTTTAATCCAATATCTTGACAACAGCATGCCAAACTTGGCGGGGACATCATCCACCACAATATCCATGACCACACTCTTCATGGGCAGCTGAAACAAAGAAACCACCAGGTCTTTGATGACTCCCAGACACTGCACTCTCCTTGAATCGAAAGAGTACAAATCATGGTAAGTATTTGTCACTTCCAGTCCCAATTCTTCCATTACTATTTTGGGCATAAGGTTATGGGAAGCCCCTGAATCCATGAGGCAGTTATGCAATACTTTATCATGTATGTTCAGGGATGTGTACAAAGGAGGGGATGAATCATCTCTATATTCTACCATGGGGCCTAGGACAACTATTGGCTTTTCATATTGGATATTTATTGAGTCTGTGGAAGGCTGGGGGGGCTCAGATTGTAGCAGCTTGGAGAGGGACCTTTTGAAATCTTCGTTTTTAACTAGTTCAGATAGGGGTACAGGAATTCTAATCTTCTGAATCTCATGCTCAAAACNGGCTGCTGGCGAAGCATTCTGAGTTTTCTTTTCTTTAGTAGTGTTTGTTGCAGATTTGGTAGGCCTTTCCGCTATGAGGGGCTGATCTTGGCTATCAAAATTCCCTTCTTTCCTTTTTGATCTGAGATGGTATCTGTTAGGAGGGTTGCTCACCTTTTCCCCTTTACTCAACTCGTTGATTTGAGTGTTGATAAGGGATCCTTCATATGCAGATTGAGTCAAGTGAGGAAACGAGGAAGTGTCCTCGATGTTGTGGATATCAGGGTCGAGTTCATCCACCTCCTCCCATTCCTCATTAGCAACTAGGCTATTCTAGAGAGGGGTTTGAATCCTCTGATCCTACCTGTCTCTGCTTATTTGTTCCTTTGGTAAATTCTGTGGCATATGGTTACTAGGCCTCCTGAAACCTATGCTATCTGTATTTTGGGGACTTCTGTACATGGGCTTCCCTTCTAATTCCCACCTTTCCATCCTGGCAGAAAGTGATTTCAGCATTCTAGATGTCTCATCTGTCTGAAGGGGTAGGGGAGAGGAACTAGATGGGGAAGCTTCAGGCCTCTTCCTAGATATGTTTCTATCAGCAGTGTTCCTGAGTCAGTCAACAGCCAATATGTTAGATTCTACCTCCACGGCTGCATCCTGCATGTGGGCTAGAGTAGTGGCTCTTTTTTCCCTCAATAGGAGGCAGAAATTGGGATCAAAGGTGCTAGCGTAAGTGATCTTTGCAGAGGCTTCTGAGGGTTTAATCTCAGCAGGGATTTTATTGTACATTTTATTGAATCTCTTGGAGAAGTCAGAGACAGACTCTCCTTCTTTTCTCTTCAAAGACCCAAACTCTGTCATGTAATACATGAAGTCTTTTTTATCTCCCCACTATCTCAAAAAGGCATTATCCAAAGCCTCAATCCCATCAATAGATCCAGGAGGCAGGGCCTTAAACCATTTTCTAGCCTCACCTTGAAGACTATGGACAAAAATCCTCATCCATACATCTGCATGCATGATAACATTATCATCTGTAAAACTGTAAAAGGCTTCTAGGTGTTCTTCTGCAGTTATGTCCCCCTCGCCTGTAAACTTAGGCAGCTTCTTGAGGTAACCATCCGCTGGAAGGGCATTGAGAGGCTGAGGTAACACAAGGGGAGCATACCTAGCAGCTATTATAACCTCCATTCTATTCATGGGGTGATTTTCTCCTGCCATGGAAATATTAGGTGGAGGAGAACTTGGAGGAGAAGGAGCTCGAAAAGGGGATACTGGGAATGAGCCTCTAAGTGGAATGGGAAACAATAGGGGATTTAGGGAGAAGGCTAACAGGATTAAGTCAGCAGATGATTCTCTTTGTGCAGAAGCGAAAATAATAACAAGAGGAGGAGTGGTAAAGCTAGGAGTGGGGAAATCTTCTGTGGTCCTGGGTCTACGCCAAGGTTCAGCTTCAGGGAAGAGGGGAGTGACAAGGATTTCTCCCTCCAATCCCATACCATGGGGGGGAAACTCAATAGGAACACTCCCGAAATTCAGGAAACGGGAAACTTCAGAAAAAGATCCACTAAGAAACTGAGGAGGAGAAAATGGAGTTCCTACAGAAAGAGATGGCGGATTACCTGGTTCGGCGGAGGAAGCTTCTCCTTCAAAGGCATTTCCTTTTCCGAGAACCACCTCCGGATCAGTTTCAGGTGTAGCTAGAGGCAGTTGTGGATGGGACCACAGGTGCCTGCCTCTGAAAGCCACAATTAACACGACAGGTTCGCCACAGTGGAGTCGTCACAATGGAGTCGCCAGGTGCACAGTAGCAATCCTCAAAGGCTCTGATACCTGATGCACTTTCAGAATTAGAGGCTCAATGTCATTCAATCTCGGGGAAAATTTTCAACTTCATCCCTGGCAACGACGCCATAAATGTTAGCGTTGGAAGTCACTCCTAGATTGCAGCAGGAGCAGAGCCCGACGCCCATCAGTTTATGTCACGATTTGTTTATAAAAGGGGTGATCGAATGGAAGTTAACTCAAAACAATATTGTTCTAACTCCAAAACTAGGCCAGGTATGCATGGGCAAGTGAGGTCTTAGTCAAACTTCAGACAGTGGTTTGTAGTGAGGGTGATCCGGATTATTTTCGGCACGAAATGAGAGCGGAGATATAATAAAGAAATGCACAGAGATATCGCGTATATCATGTAATATAACAGAAATATATCAGAGATGCAACCATAAACACAGAGATACAGTAATACACGATTTCTATTAATGAAAGAAATG
>JASDQU010383374.1:0-11087 GCA_032191745.1 Picea mariana | reverse complement strand
TTCAAGTTGATATTGACGATACTGTCCTCCTGATGCCACTGATGATGCAGACCTCTCTCGCCTGATGCTGTTGAAGAAGACCCTTCTTGTTAAGGGGGAGTGTTGAAATAATGTAACTGCGAAGACTATTCTTCTTATTATTGTTATTTTATTATTAGGATTAATCGTGTCGGTAATTGTATTAGGACCAAATCCCCTTTTGTGGATTGGTCATCGGACAATTGTAATAGGCAGAATAAGATGTCGGCCCCAACAATTATTATTGAGACCCAGAATTAAATTAAAGGTGGGTTTACCCACCCAGAGTGAGAGGTCGGCCCTGCCAGTGAAACCCCTTCACACGTGCCAGTCTTGTATATATAGAGAGGCTAGCGCCTCACTTTAACACACAACTCACTTGCTCATTTTCTTAAGAGGCAAGCTGAAATTACCAGTTGGAGAGAGGAGAAGAAGAGTGACACATCTTTTGGGGAGGACTATCTGCATTGGTTTGAGTTATCTCTTGAACATTGTATTAGCAATTTATGATAAATAAGTTTTTGCTGGGTTTTCTTCCCCTAGAGGGTTTCCTAGGATAAATGTTGTGTCTCTTGTGAATGTGTGTTTCTTAGTGATATTGTTCTTATGTTGCTCTTATCTATTGAAATGCAAAGAACTATAATAATGGCATAAACATTAACACCCCGGGATGTTAGTCATGTCTAAAGGCTTGTAGTTCCCATGATCCCATTGTGAAGTCATCGTTGGCTTCGTCATCATTGGAGTTGCTAGATAGTTTTCTTGAAACTATCAAAGAAATAGGGAAAACACCCTAGTGGAGTCGCCAAGTAAGCTTGTAAGATAAGGCTCTGAGGCAAGGCTTACCGAAAATATTTGTCATCTGAGGAGAATTGACTTAGTGTTCCTCAGTAACAGCGCCAAAATGTTATCGCACAGTTTGTAGCTAGGATAAAAGGCTATGATATGGAAGACCAAACTGGCGTAACATGAACCTATCCCACCCAATGTCACCATGACGGGAAGGCTCTTTCTCTTAGGGAGGATAGGCCCAGGGGAGACGTCCCCAGTGACCTGTGGTTTTGAAGAGGCTAAAGGATAATCAGACAATGACAAGTTTCCCCATTCACATATCACCACCAAAATAGATAGTATGACTTATAGCCAATAAAGATAACCAAGTAGGATCCCTGATTGAGAACAAAGGAACAATAAACTAATATATGCAGGCTTTGGTTAGTACTTCATATATATCAACGACTATCTGATATTCAATATAAGCAATTTGAATATAAATAATGACGGATTCAATGTTTATCAATAACAATAAAGATCATGTCACTTCATCAATAATTATTAAAAGGATGAGGCATTCAATGCAATAAACCAACACTTCAATTAACTTATGTCTAAATCACCATTCAATTGCTCAAAAGACAAAACGTTGCTGCATCAATGATACAATAACAAAGAGTGACGTCAACATTTAGGGTTAGTAGGGTTAGTGTAGTTAGGGTTTCAATTCAAAGTGTTTTGAGAGTTGTTTTGATCAATTTCACTTCAACGCTGGAGGTCTTAGGATCAGTGCCTTCTAGGGTAAAATGGAGTCAAATTAAAAGAGGACGCAAGGGTTGAAGGAGGATGGCTAAGGATTGGAGGGAAAAACTCTGAAGTGCTACTATGGCAGGGACTTAGAGACAAAACCCTAGGGAAGAGATGCTCACTTTGGTGTTTCTATGGCAAGGCCTCATGCTCTCTCCTCCTTCCTTAGATGGAAAAAATGGCTAGCATGAAAGATAAAGTCAAGACAAGAGAGTCAAATGAGGGAGAGTGTTGCTATAGCAAGGCTCTATCGTCAAACCCTAGAAGAAAATGACCCTAAGTGTAGATAACCTAGGCCTGGGATGTCTTCTCCTTCTTGAGCTCAAACAGGCACGACTAGCAAAGGAAGAAGAGGAGAAAGGAGTGTAGCTACGACTAGACTCTCTTTTTCCTCTTCAATGGCTGAAAAACTCTCTATCAGGGGACATGAGACAAGGACCTACTTGTGTGCTTGTCACCTAGGGTTTTAATCAACAAATTATAAACATATGGAAGAATATAAGACTACAACCATTCATTCAAGAAATTTTGCAGAAAAAAAAACACTTACATATGACCATGAAATAGTATGCATCCTAGTTGTAACACCTTCCTTCAAGAGAATTGCCAAAATATGCCAAAAAATCTTCCTTCAACAAGTGCACCTTCCTTAAATCAGCCAAAATACCCAACATAGGGTGCCAATTTCAGACCTCCTTATGGAGTGATTGAGTAGTGATGAAAAAATGAGGGTGAAAATTTCCCATTTATACAAAACCTTGACCAAATTTTACATTTAGGTCAGGTAAAAAGGCCGACAAGGCCAAAATATCAAATCATACTATTTTACATTAAATTGTCAAGTTAAAACCCTAAATCAAGCTGAAAAGAGAATAAAAAACCCTCTAAGGGAGGCGCTGACCCCTTCTAGGGAAAATGGGGCATCCTGGAGAAAAACATTAGCTCTCCTTGGGCTTCTCGAATCTGCCACACGTGCCAATACTACCCAATTTGTCTCCCAAAACCTCCATACTGCTAGATGACATCATGGCTATGATGGGTGACATTCTAGGCCTTCCAAGGCCAACATTCCATTGAAAAAGGGGAAATCCCCCTAAGTCAATCTGTGTTGGGGTGCCTCTGGTAGAAAGTTCTCTTATTCTCTGGTGCAAAGCCCCTGATCCATCTGTGTCCTGTCTCTGCCCCCTGATGGGGTCTCAACAACCATCTGGTGGGCTCTTCAGCCCCATGGAGGTCCAAACTGATCATCTCCCCATGTGTACCGGTCCAAATGGTACCTTTCTGTCGAGCATGGTCCTGCACATCAAAGGCTACGCCCTCCATGGGCTCATCAGTGACAGGGATCATAGAAATGTAAATCACATCTCATCATCAATATTATTAAACATACGCATAAAATCCCTAATACATCTGTCAATAGCTCAAAGACGTTACACAAGCCTGCTATACAAATCTGGGAGAAAAGAAAAAAAGTCCTATTGGGATAGTGCCCATCGGAAAAGGACAGTTCCTAGGAGAAACCTCATCAAAACCATGTAAGTGGGTGATGTGGTTAGGGGAAGTCCAAGCATCTAGGTGTAGTGAGGGCCAAGGATGCAAAGTGTTACCTGTGGGTGCCTTTGTAGAAGGCAAGTTGTACCTGTCATGGATGCATTCTTTCCAAGCCCATTCTTTCCTTTATTCTTTTTTATTCTTTTATTGCTTTTCTTTTTCTTTTTTTTCAAGAGATAATCAGGTGACACTTCCCTGGTGTGGTGACTAGTGGTGGCAGCATTACCCACAAGTAATTTTACATAAATGAAAGGCTGGCTCGTGATGAGACCCCATTTCCCTTGGCCATGCAACCAAGATTCATTGCCCTGGCGTGGTTACCAACTGGTGGCAATGTTATACTACTGGGTACCCATGGACCTAATAGGTTGGTTTGTGATGAGATCTCCTATCCTCTGACTAGGTCTTGTTTTATTATTTTTCCTGGTCCCTCTTGTTTCTTGCTGAGAAGCCTTTTATTACTTTCTTAGGGACTCCTGGGTGAAGAATCTCGAGGTTTTATCCTTAGGCTTTTATCTTTTACAAGCTTACTTTTACCTTTTGGGCCTTTAGCCCGTTCTTCCCATGAGCTAAGGTGAAATCTTGAAAATAGGTCAACCTGATGCCCGGACAAGGGGAGTGAGACAAATGAGTGGGAAATAAGATGAAATAGTGGTGCTATGATGGGAGTGGACGATGGCTTTTCAGAAGTTCCCCTAGTGGAAAACCAAAACCTATGGAAAAAGGCTTGCTAGGACACCCTGTTAATCCCCCCAGACATAGTCAAGTGGGAAAATGTAAGATTCAAGCAGTTGTTAGAAACAAAAGGAATCATAGGCATATATTTAAGGTATCATCAAAATCCATTTCTCCATTTCTCCATCACTCTCTAAATCATGAAATAAGGTATCATCAAAATCCATAAAAGGAAAGAAACTAACCTTATCATCTTGTTGTTGCACAGGTGGAGAAGGCTTATGGATTGCTTCATCAAGAGGTAGAGGGCATGTTGATACTTCATTATTGGGTTCCGGCTCCTCAACTATTTCTTCAGCAATCCCTCATTGATATGTGGTTTGTTCCCCTTCTTCTTGGAGATCAATGATGAAGCTCTCAAGGGTAAACAAACTCTGTTCATTGAGAGTAGTTAAGGTAAAGTGACATCCTATATCAAACGAGGAGATCTTCTCCTCAATCACTGAAGCCATGTAGTAAGCTTCATCGAGTGTCCTTGGGGTTATTTTATCAAGAGGGAAACTCAGATGTCCCAAAAGTGCATGAGTAAAGAGATGGACCACGTATCTCTCCTCGGGATGATGACTCTCAGGAATCTGATATAGCATGTTCTCAAATCTAATCTGGAAGTCTCTGAATGTTTCATTCTCAGCTTGTCTTATGTGCTTGAGTTCTTCTAATAGTATTGGGATGTCTTCTTGCTGGATACCCCATCTCTCAAGAAAATCTTTCTCAAATTGCTCCATAGTCGTGATGTTGGCCTCAGTGAGGTTATCATACCATTATTTGGAATTGTAATAAAGCATGGCAGAGAAAAGTTTCATGACCACGTCTTCAACATAATCATCGACCGGGTAGGATAGGAAGAAATTCCAGAAATTTCTCATGTGATAGTCAGCTCTTTCTCTATCACCACTAGAGAATCCAGGGAGAGAATTTATTTATTCAAAGGGCATTTGTTGAGGGTAACCTGAGATGTTACTCATGTCTAAAAGCTTGTAGTTCCTGGGATCCCATTGTGAAGTCATCGTTGGCTTTGTCATCAGTGGAGTCGCCAGATAGTTTTCTTGAAACTATCAAAGAAATAGGGAAAACACCTTAGTGGAGTCGCCAGGTAAGCTTGTAAGATAAGGCTCTGAGGCAAGGCTTACCGAAAATATTTGTCGTTTGAGGATAATTGACTCAGTGTTCCCTGACAACGGTGCCAAAATGTTATCGCACAATTTGTAGCTAGGATAAAAGGCTATGAGATGGAAGACCAAAATGGAATAACAAGAACCTATCCCACCCAATGTCACCACGATGGGAAGGCTCTTTCTCTTTAGGGAGGATAGGCCCAGGGCAGACGTCCCCGGTGACCTGTGGTTTTGAAGAGGCTAAAGGATAATCAGACAATGATAAGTTTCCCCCTTCACTGATCACCACCAAAACAGATAGTTCAGCTTATAGCCAATAAATATAACCAAGTAGGATCCTTGCTTGAGAACACAGCAACAATAAACTGATATATGCAGGCTTTGGTTAGTACTTCATATATATCAACGACTATCTGATATTCAATATAAACATTTTGAATATAAATATTGACGGAGTCAATGTTTATCAATAACAATAAAGATCATCTCACTTCATCAATAATTAATAAAATGATGAGGCATTCAATGTAATAAACCAACACTTCAATTAACTTATGCCTAAATCACCATTCAATTGCTCAAAAGACAAAACGTTGCTGCATCAATGATACAATAGCAAAGAGTGACGTCAACATTTAGGGTTAGTGCGCCTTCAAGAGAATTGACAAAATATGCCAAAAAATCTTCCTGCAACAAGTGCGCCTTCCTTAAATCAGCCAAAATACCCAATATAGGGCGCCAATTTCAGAACTCCTTATGGAGTGAATGAGTAGTGATGAAAAAATGAGAGTGAAAATCTCCCATTTATACAAAACCTTGACCAAATTTTACATTTAGGTCAAGTAAAAAGGCCGACAGGGCCAAAATATCAAATCATACTGTTTTACATTAAATTGTCAAGTTAAAACTCTAAATCAAGCTGAAAATAGAATAAAAACCCCTCTAAGGGAGGCACTAGCCCCTTTTAGGTAAAATGGGGCATCCTGGAGCAAAACGTTAGCCCTCCTTGGGCTTCTCCAACCTGCCACACGTGCCAATACTGCACAGTCTGCCTCCCAAAATGTCCATACTGTTGGATGACATCATGGCTATGATGGGTGATGTCCTAGGCCTTCCAAGGCCAACGTTCCACTAAAAAAGGGAAAATCCCCCTAGGTCAAGCTGTGCCGGGGTGCCTCTGGTAGAACATTCTCTTCTTCTCTGATGCAAATCCCCTGATCCATCTGTGTCCTGTATCTTCCCTCTAATGGGGTCTCAACATCCGTCTGGTGGTTTCTTCAGCCCCATGGAGGTCCAAACAGATCATCTCCCCTTGTGTACCGGTCCAAATGGTACATGTCCATCCAACATGGTCCTGCACATCAAAGGCTATGCCCTCCATGGGATCATCAGTCATAGGGATTATAACAATGTCAATCACATCTCATCATCAATATTATTAAACATATGCATAAAATCCCTAATACATATGTCAATAGCTCAAAGACGTTACACAAGCCTGTTATACAAATCTGGGAGAAAAGACCAAAAGTCCTATTGGGCTAGTTCCCATCAGAAAATGAGAGTTCCCAGGAGAATCCTCATCAAAACCATGTGAGTGGGTGATGTGGTTAGGGGAAGTCCAAGCATGTGGGTGCAGTGAGGACCAAGGATGAAAAGTGTTACCTGTGGGTGCCTTTGTAGAAGGCGTGCTGTACCTGTCATGGATGCATTCTTTCCAAACCCATTCTTGCCTTTATTCTTTTTTATTCTTTTATTTCTTTTCTTTTTATTTTTGTTCAAGAGCTAATTAGGGGACACTGCCCTGGTGTGGTGACTAGTGGTGGCAATGTTACCCACAAGTACTTTTACAAAAATGAAAGGCTGGCTCGTGATGCGACCCCCTTTCCCTTGGCCATTCAACCAAGAGTCATTGACCTGGCATGGTTACCAACTGGTGGCAATTTCATATTGCTGGGTACCCATGGGCCTAATAGGTTGGCTTGTGATGAGACCCCCTATCATCTGACTAGGTCTGGTTTTATTATTTTTTGGGTCCCTCTTGTTTCTTGCTAAAAATCCTTTTATTGATTTCTCGGGGATCCTTAGGCGAAGCATCTCGATGGTTTATTCTTAGGATTTTATCTTTTACTAGCTTACTTTTACCTTCTCAGCCTTTAGCCCCTTCTTCCCACGAGATAAGGTGCAATCCTAAAAATAGGTCAACCCAATGCCCAGACAAGGGGAGTGAGACAAATGAGCGGGAAATAAGATGAAATAGTGGTGCTATGATGGGAGCAGACGATGGATTTTAGAAGTCCCCCCAATGGAAAACCAAAACCTATGGACAAAGGCTTGCTAGGACACCCTGTCAACCCCCCTAGACATGGTCAAGTGGGCAAATGTATGATCCAAGCAGTTGTTAAAAACAAAAGGAATTAGATGCATATATTTAAAGGTTTTAATGATCAAAAGTGACACATACCATGATACTTGGACCCATTACTTGATGGAGCAAGAACCCTTTCTGATACAAGACCAAGCCGATGGTGATGGATGCTACTGTTGCTGACAAGATAAGGATGATGGAAGAAGAAAAGGTGGGCCCTCCAGGGCCATGCTCAGGTCAATCCTTCTCTCAGTACTCCATGTCTAAGACCTGTGGGACTCGAGACATTATCTTCTAGTTATCCCTAAAAGGTGGGGATAACAAGGACCATTAGTTGTAATTGTACCTCCTAGTCTCTTATATATACCAAGGAGACCTTTTCATTTGGAATCATTGGGTATTTGTGAATTCATGTGATGTATAAGGAGGTTGCCTCCTTGAAGAGGCTTATTATCTAAATTTCTCTCTTTTTCAAGGTGTGGAGTACTTATTCTGAGGTTTTTATGCTATTTTGATATTTGGTTCTTAATATTTTGTATCAGAGCTAAACAATCCTCGGGACTGGCTTCTTCAAAACAAGACTTCTTGGCATTTTCACTACAACTTTTTTTTTTTGAAGCTTTCGATATTTGGAATTTATATGGTGTAGAGGAGACATATAGAGCTAACTTGGGTCCAAATTCCAGATCTTGGTTCATTATATGTTTGGAGATACATTATGTTCAAGTTATGGTTTTTGACTAGTTCTTGAACCTAGTCTGAAACATGCCTTCTTGGAATTTTCTCTCCCAATTGTTTTTGGCTTGGTTTCAGGTTCTGAAATTTTTACAGTACGAGGGAAGAATAGTTAAGTATCTTGTGTACAAATTTAAGCCCTTGATTCACTGTACTTTGATATTTATTCTATGAGGCAATTAGGGTTTTTGGCTGGTCCAAATTTCAGTCTAAAACATGTGTTCTTGGGAAAAATGTTATATATGAAGCTACATACTTCCAGTTTGAGTGAGACCTGTTTCATTGGTTAGGGTATGG
Source organism: Picea mariana (assembly GCA_032191745.1). Taxonomy (NCBI): domain Eukaryota; kingdom Viridiplantae; phylum Streptophyta; class Pinopsida; order Pinales; family Pinaceae; genus Picea; species Picea mariana. Next base: position 2,687 of record JASDQU010383374.1, on the reverse strand, counting down.
ACCAAAGTTTTAGTGGTGAAAATTTCAAGTTTTGAAGTGAAGACAGTGACATGCGACAGGCCGTACAAGTTCGCTCTCTTAAAAGGGAAAAAATCATCACATCTTGGGAAAATTATCATAAAATTCCCTTGGAGAACCCAATCTTGGTATAACTTGTGGGGTTGGAAAGAATACACATTAGGCCACATTAGGCCGAAATTTTAGACTCAGAAGGGTCGAAATTCCAAAGCTACAACAAAAGAAAGGTTGTTTAGCAGAGCAGTTTCCAAATCAAGGTTTTAAAAGGTGTGTTTTTTTTGTTTGGAAATTTGCATATCTTTTGACTAGAAGATCGAAATGGGGTGATTCAAGAAGTGGAATAAAGTGGGATAAAATGAGTATCACACAAATTTGGGAGAATCTTAAGGATTTTTAGGTACAGACGTATTCCAACGTCTCTAAATGTAGGAGTTGTCGTTACTTGTCAGCGCTACAACTCGTCGACAATGTGGTTCTTCCATGTACCTAGAGTATACCATAAGGCCCCTTTCGAACGATTGTGCATTAGACAACATTTCTATGAATTTGAGCTTCGATGTACCTAGCATATATCAGGAGACCCCTAGAATTCTAAGACCAATCGAGTAAACCATTTGGCCGTCTTGTTGCTATAATACACCGAGAACAACACTGGGGGAGATCACTCTCTAGTACCTGGGTAGTCAGATAGTATGATTAAGGGCATGTCCAAGCCTCCTTAGTTAGTTCCCAGAGATATTGGGCCAAGTACTATTTTTGGACCCCGCACGTATATCAATGAGCTATAGCACCTGCCACTCCCTTCTCTGTGAGGACCTCTTCCTAAAACAATTAGGAATTCCTACCTTGCAGTGATACTTGGACAACATGCCACCAAAAAAAAGAACTTCTACACTAAATAATCCTTTAGACAGTCTTACCTGGACTCTTGATGAAGGTGAAGAAATGCACAAGGACATAGATTTAAAAAAGAAGGTAGTAACAAAAGATGAACTACAAAGGATGATGGATTCAACTAAAGCTAAGATGGAAGCGATGATGGATAGTAAGATGGATGGCTTAAAAGGGGAGATCATGGAAGGGTTGAAAAAGTTGCTAATAGAGAAGCCACTTGAAAGTGACAATGTATCCCATGAAATTCATGATGAGGACACAAGGAAGATGAATCAAGATTGGAGAAACTCCAGCTTTGGGTTGAAGACCAACCACTCTCCTAAGATCGATATGAGGAAGTTTGATGGGAGGATCCAATCACATGGATACCCCAAATGGAACAATTCTTTGATCTACATGATGTGACACACACAGACAAAATGTACAAATTGTGTCCTTATTTTTAGAACCTAATCAGTTTGTGTGGTATCGATGGATTTGTTCTCGCAAATCACTTGTCACTTGGACAATTTTCACGAAAGAAATGATAACACACTATGAAGATACAAGGAGCGATACCTCCTTCATCCAATTGATAAATCTCAAGAAAAAGGGTTTAGTTGCGGAGCACATTGAGAACTTCCAAAGATTGAATATAAACGTAACATATATTCCAGATGAGTACCTGATTGATGTCTTCATAGGAACTTTAAAGGATAACATTCAACATGAGGTTCGCCTTTGGAAACCAAAATCATTGGAGGATGCGTTCAGGGTGGCAAGAAATGTTGAAAGTAAAAATATGGCTATGGCTACTAGAAGGAACACCCCTAACATCTATCGAGAAAATAATGTTTCTTCTTCTAAACCGGCTCAACAATTGGAGGAAAGAAAAACAAAAGGTTTATGCTTTAATTTTGACAACAAGTACAGTAAGGAACATAAGTGGTGAGAATAAATTATTCTACATAGATTGTGAAGAGGAAGAAGAACAAGAAAAAGAAAAAGAATAAGAACCATCTCGAGATGAAGATGTAGAAGAGATTTATTTTGAAGAGATGACTCCCACCATATCATGTCATGCATTGGTCGGAATTAGCACTCCTCAAACCCTTAAGATCGAAGGATATATAAAAAATAAAAAGGTAATAGTGCTAATTGATTATGGTAGTACTCATAATTTCATTCACTGTAAATTAGCCAAAGCTCTCAATTGCTTTATATATCCAACGCCAGAGTTTCAAGTAATGATTGCAAATGGATGAATTATCAATTTCTCAGGAAAATGCCATAAGATCAATCTTACTATGGGGGAATATGTAATGAATAGTCCAATGATTACTGTAACCATGGGTGGAGCTGCTGTCGTACTAGGGGTCCAATGGTTACAATCATTGAGAACAATGGCTTTTAATTTTCAAGAATTTTCCATGAAATTTTTATTGGAAGGAAAGGAATTTGAGTTAAGGGGTATCACAAGGAAACCCAATAAGGTGGTAAGCTCTAATGGCATGGAAAAATTATTGAAAAATGGGCATCATGGTGTAATTGTACAACTATGCTCAATAGATGTTCAAACATCTAAGCCATCTATTACCCTAGATATCCAAGGGATCATTGATAAACATTCCAAAGTATTTGAAGATATTCTGAAAGGTCTTCCACCCACTCGTGATCATGATCATGCTATTCACTTAATTCCTGGGACTGTTCCTCCTAACATCAGGCCTTACAGATATCCTCATGCCCAGAAGAGTGAAATTGAGCTTATGATTGAAGAAATGTTAGAGGATGGC
>JASDQU010383370.1:0-11102 GCA_032191745.1 Picea mariana | reverse complement strand
ATTGATAGTCAACAACAAGTTCTCCAAATCTTAAAGGACAACCTGACCATGGCACAGAATCGCATGAAACAACAAGCAACTCAACATCGTAGTGAAAGAAGTTTTGAAGTAGGGGATTGGGTGTTTTTAATACTACAACCATACAAACAGATGTCCCTCAAGCAAGCCAAGAAGAATAATAAATTATCACCAAAGTACTATGGCCCTTATAAGGTGTTGAAAAAGATTGGTACTATGGCATAAAAATTGGATTTGCCTGCATCTTCACGAGTACACCCAGTTTTCCATGTTTCATGTTTAAAGAAGGTTATAGGCGACAAGATCCTAGTTCAAACTATATTGCCAGAACTTGATGAGTAAGGAAAAATCATATTGGAGCCTAAAGCCATCACTGACACAAGAATTTTCTAGTTGAGGAATAGATCCATTTCAGAGTATCTCATTAAATGGAGGAAACTACTGGCTGAAGATTCCACTTGGGAAGATGAGTGTTTTATACAGAAGCATCTAGAGTTACTCAAGCATTGTGGAAAACACTTGTCTCAAGGGGAGGGGCATTTTAAGCCCTAATATTGGCTCATTACCCCTTAATTGGGGCATATTACATTAGTAATGTTATTTTATTTACATCGGCTTTATTCCATTAGTTGTAATTATACCTTCTAGTCTCCTATATATACCAAGGAGACATTTTCATTTGGAATCATATTGTACTTGAACATTTAAGTGGGGTAAAAGGAGTTTTCCCCCTCGGAGAGTCTTATTATCTGAAATTATCTCCTTTTCAAGGTGTTGAGTACTTTTTCTGAGGATTTTCTATGCTATATTGATATTTGGTTCTTAACAATATACTATTAAAATCGAGCAGAAATTTAAGCACAAAAACAAATGGGAGTTCGGGTCTACAAATCTGCAACAACCAAAGTATGACAAAGATGACCCTAACAAATAGTCTCCTGAAAACTAGTCCAAGCCAAGGAAAAGAAGGGTCACAGGAAGACAAAGAAGGACATCGGAAAATGGTACGATTTCCACAAAATCCCCTAGCACAACACCGATGAATGTTGCTCAAAATAGTCATTGGTGTCCGAGATCAAAGACAAGGAGCTGAAACCTCATTCAGAAACTGATTCTGAAAATACTGGTAAAGGACAGATCATTGACGCAAACCCCACTGTTATTATTGTGACCGCAACAATTCAACCATAAGAACCAATAGATCCTAAAGAGGGGGAGCACCTTTTTCATTCATATATGTGGGTGAAGGGGACCCTGCTGCATTTTATTGCTTATGGCGGAAGCCAGAAGAACCTCATCTCAGCAGAGGTCATCAAATAGTTAGGATTGTTGACAACACCACACCCACAACCATACAACATCTGGTGGCTTTGCCAAGGATGAGATCTTCGTTTTAGCCAGCAGTGTCGATTGTCATACGGCATCCATCCCTTCAAGGATGAGGTATTATGTGATGTTTCCCCACTGGATGTCTATGATGTTCTCTTGGGCCAGCCATATATGTGGAGACGCCATGTTGTTTATGAGTCTCTACCCTGTAGTGTCATTGTTTCTCTAGGGGGTCATCTCTATAGAATACCAGAGGTAGTTCCGACTATTGTTCCACCTAAACAGTGTCGCAAGGTAGTATCTCATACTGCAAAATTCATCTTCTTCACAATATGTTCAAAAGGGGAACAAAAGGACACTGCAACCACTACAGCCTCACCCCAAGCACCTTCTATCCAACAAAAGCAGGTTGAAAAGGTTGCAGCAAAGCACACAGATTCCTTATGCACATCGTCCTCTTGTGTATTTCAACTTGTTGAACAACCTCAACTTCAACAAGTTTGTGACAGACTTCCACAAACTGAGCAGTGTGACGTCTCCAACAAGGCAAGCAGATCACCAAGGTTTAGATTCAACAAACATTTTTTCCTCTCCCCCAGGCACTCAACGCAATGGAGACCATTGCCTCCTAAGGAGGGAGGATTGATCCAAGTGGATATCGGTGGCCACCCACTTTTTTCAACTGCTATAGCAGGAAAACCCCTCTACGGACTACACCAGGGTTCTAAAGTGTAGGCATAGCTAACCATCTAAAGTCTCCTACTTTTTATCAATTGTCCCATCATTACCGCAAAATCATACATAAAAGAGAAAGTATAGGGATCCAGTAGGCATACCTTAAACTCCATGTCCAGTGTCGATCCCATTGTGCTCAGTTGTTTTCTGACTACAAGTCTCCTCCCAAGGCTAACCTGCATTCACCAAAAGACAAAAAAGAAACTACAAGCATGCATTATATGTATGGATTATTGGGTTAGACATCATAACCAAGAAATGTAAACAAATCATAAAGATTTAAGACATCATTTGGTGGGACGGAAAAAGTATTGCACCAACTGCTTCACCATAAATATTTAAGACATCACCATGCACCAACTGCTTCCACGTGTTCTTCTCCTCTTCAGTTCTCTCTAGGGAAATGGCAAGGATTTGCAAAGGAGGATGAAGGAATTCTGGCTCAAACTCACAATGTGGTTGCAAAATATTGGGGCAATGGGGGAATATTGAAGTTGGCATAGTTTCTATGATCTCGTGCTTCTTCTTGAAATGGGGCCCCAACACCTTCTTTTATAGATCAAAAAATATAGTAACGATTGGGGTGACTGGCTATGGGTGGTCAAATGGTTAAGTAATGGCTCGGAAACCCGTATCCATTTTCATTTTTCAATTTTCACGATATTTTGTGAGTGTACCCGGGCTGTAGTGGTGCAGAAAGCATGTGTACGCAGACAGTAGTGGTGTAGGGAATGTACACCTTCAAAACAATGGTGTTTAGAAGAGTTGTTCAGTGATGGCTTGGCAAAGATAGCAAGTAAGATGGCTTGATGCCAGGTATGCATGTCTAGTGCAGTTTAGGGTTATAAGAGATGCCTCCTAATGTGTGAGGTCAGAATAGCATTTGATGACTGAAATACATTACAAATATTCACCAATGTATGGAGCGATTGAGCCCAGGGACCAAAGTTCAAGAGGCTCCATCTGCAAAATAACAATTTGTCTCACCAAGGTGGGCATACCCATGCTCGAGATGAAATGAAATCATGGCTTCCAATCGTATACACTGCAGATCCATGTCATATAACTATATAAAGTGTATCCGTGAGCAATACACAGCGGATCTACATCTCAAAATCAATATATATACATGTATAGTATCCATATTCAAGAATCCAATGACGCTTGATGGTTGGAGATGAGGTCTTCAGAGATTGAACGACAACTTAAAAATATTCAAAAATTGGGTAGGAGTGTAATATTGGTGTATGAATTCACTATCTAGAGGTCTTCGATGTCTTGTCGGGAAAAGATAAGAGGATCTCAGTGATCATCCAGAGAACTTCATTGATTTTGAGCAAGGACTTGATTGGTTGTTTGGGGTGGTCGGGCATGAGGACAAGAGACAAACTATAGAAGGGCCGACTCAAGTTTAGTAAAACTTCCCTTGGATGAAAGCACAACAAAATATGAGACTCAGGCAGCATGGCATTGACATAAGTTCATGATGCAGGAGGCAACGCGAACTCTCCAAATGTTTGGAAGGACAACCAAATGGAGGAGGAAACATCTCTATGTAGCGAGAGCATCTTCCTAAGGTCATATTGAATCCTAGGGCTTGACGAACAAATGGAAGAATGTGCTTTGTCCAAGGGTAACTCATTATGTTGTCAACAAAAAAGAAAATAGTTTTCCCTTCCTCTTTTTGGGGTATATTTGATTTTTTTGTCTTTTTCAATAATTTTGGGAAGCTTGAAAAATAATAAAAGAATTCTACGTTACAAAGGAGGATCGAATGTCGCATACAGACTAGTTCCAAGTGATAGGAACACATTGATTCTCAGAGCAAGGGGACATATGTAGGAAAAGGACACTCGGGAAAAATCTTCCATGGGTCAAGGTATTAAGACGCAGAGGCAAAGTGCTACAAGGCTTTCATATAAGGCATGCTTCAAATGGTTCAGTTGAGATGAACATGGAACCAACATTAGGCCAAAGACACGGGAATGCAAATGCAATTAATAAGACACAATGATAACGTCACTTGATGTAATTTTACCAAGCCCAGAGAAGGTAAGCTCGGTGGTTTTTCAATTTTAGAGAGTCTAAAAAGGTGTAAAAGGAGACTCCACTAGGGTACCTTTTTCAAAGGTAGTCTAGTCAGCTCAAAAAAGGGATAAACTAGCACCGAACAGATGTCTATTCAAAATCATTTTAACAAGTGTGACAAAGACAAGATCACTCAGCAATATTTTCATATTTAACGAGTCTAAAAAGAGCTTAACTATGGACTCCGTAAGTGATGTTCTTCTGGACCAATTTAATGAGTGTGAAGAAACAAGGTCACTCGGCCATCTTTTCAATTTTAGGGAGTCTGAAAAGAGATTAAATATGGACTCCGTGTGGGTTCCTTTTTCATAAATTTATTCCCTCAGGCTCGAAAAAGGGTTAAATCTATACCTGAGAATACTCTTCTATAGAACCGAGGCCCTAGAGTATACCTTTGTTCATACATTTGACCATCTGAACCGAAAAAGGGGTAAACTACCTCCAGACAGACATGCATTCGAATTTTAGTTTGGCGAGTGTGAAGGGAAACAAGATCACTTGATAATCTTTTCATGTTTAGAGGGTCTGAAAAGGGCTTAATAGAAGACCCGTTGTTTTTGGGAGTCCTGAGGGTGAGGTCAAAAGTGATAATGAATCATGCAAGTGAGGCTCAAAATCATAATCAGGAGAAAATACAAAGGACTCTCGAGCCTAAAATCATTAACGATGGCATGGACACCAAAATGAAACCAAGATCTACCTAGGGAATCCATGTGAAGGTAGGATTTACCACTAAATTACTACACTTCTAGAGAAGGAGTGAGGGTTCTGTGTCACAACTCAGTGGGATCGATCCTATGACAAATAGAAAAAGACAACAAGGTGCAACAAGTGGAGGTGGAATTCTATCTTACATGCACAAAGTTGGAAAAATGACTTTTTTACCAAAAGACCTTTAAAAATGACTCAAATCTCAAAACAAATTCCCAAATACCCAAAGTAAAACTTATCGTAACATCCCCCGAGAAACTCAAGAACCATAGTAAATGATTTTCAAGATAGAAGAAATGACAAAAGGGTCCATAAAATGACAAAAAGGGGCCAAAAAGTCTATAAATAGAATGATGGCAGCTCATTATCACCATTGTAAATTGAGAATTGACAAAAATTCAAAAAACACCCTTTTCTCAAAAGAGTTGATTCCGAGAGCTTGAGTGGATGAAATGAACTTCCGCTTGGACCAAGTAAGTACAAACTAGCCCCTCCTTCATTTCATTCTTCCGTTTTTTCATTTATTTTTGTTTTTTGGGGGGGCGATGACCCTTAAAGAGGTTGGCCCTATTTTTACACCGGTTGTTCAAGCATAGCCCACGTGTGCACGTGGGCAGAAGATAATTTGCTCGCGTACACACGCGACTGTCATCAAAACAACCCATGTACACCCTCAAATGAGTGGAAAAATTAAAAAAAACAAGAGTTAACTCTCCATAAATGTGTCATTTTGCAGGATGTATGTTCATTGGAGAGAGAGGGAGCATGAGGAAATTGATTTTTTGGTCCAAGAAGACCCTGTTGCTATCGTTGTTTTATGAAAATGTGGGTTGTTAAAATTCTTCCAGTGTCCATTTATGAGGGCACAACCTAGGTTGTTGAATGCTTTGATAGATTACTGGCATCCTGACGCAAAGGCATTTATGCTCGAGGGGAATTCGTTGACTCCAAAAACTGAAGACATTTACTTTCTGACTGGTCTCTCCAGGAGAGGGGATCCATTCAACTTGTGTATTTCCCCCCCTAGGCCTCACAACATTGAGGAGTTGGTTGGAATCCATTGTGAGGCTGGTACTGATAAAGTAGGTTCTCAGGTGCCCATACAAAAGATCAACAACCTATCACTGAAAGTGATAGTTCTTATCATTAGGAAGATCACTAGATCTATGTCTTTGCATTAGGCTTCCCGGGCGCACATGCATTGTGCAACACAGTGCTTAAATGCATGGATTTTTGACTGGAGCACAACCATGCTAGATTGCATGAAGAGACAACTAACAGAGTGTCGAATACGGGAGCACCGAAAATTCAGGTTTGGCACTGTTTTGTGTTCCTTTTCCTTCAAGAGGGTACCCAGTCTCAGTCCTCGATAGACTATACTAGGGCACGAGGCCTCTCTCCCAGCGCTATGTAGATGGGTGGTGTTGTTTCCATGACAAGGGGGGGGGGAGGACCATCAAGGCCTTTAATGATAAGTTTTTTTACTGGTGGTCTCGACAAATTTCGGCTATAGAGGACTACTCCTATGCCAAGATCAACGTTTCTAGAGATCCTGACATGCCTGTACCTCCCGGAGTGGAGCAAGGAGAGATAGGTATGTTTTTTTTTCAAAGTTATTTAATTTTCATTTCTTTATATATATATCATTTTTATATGTACAAGAGTATATGACAACTATGTATCTGTTATGTACAGATGTGGGACCAGTGCATCCAACAAACTTCTCGAGGACCAGGAGGCATCCTCGACTAGAGACAGAACCAACAGCAGTCGTCGGACCAGCAGTAGCAGCAAGGGGGCCTCCAGCCAGAGAGGCTGTGAGAGTATTGAGACGTGTGGAGCGAAACCTCACCGCGCTCACTCGTATAGTCCCTATGGTGGAGATCGAGGATCTCCCACTGTTGATGAAACCTCATGTTGTTGAGGTGCCACGGACCTGGGTCTAGCTCTTCCAGCATTTGGAAAACATCGTTGTTCACTACAGTAGGGCCAACAGGCCCTGCCCTTAGCTAGGTTGGACTACTTACGTGCCAAGAGACTTTTTGTATTTTTTTAGGGCATAAGCCCCATGACTCTTACTGGACATATTTTTGAGGCACTTGCACCCACCCATGTACTCTGATATTTTTGATATATATATGTGTATTTACATATTTTTATGTCTTATGGATTACATCTATTTTACAAATGTGTTTACATGTGCGTGTGTGTGTTTTTTCTTACATGTGTGCAATATGCCAATCTAATACATGATTAGCTAGAGTATCTGTGATTTGATTCAATCTCCTAGGAACATGGATATACGAAATTTAATCAAAGCTTCGTTCTAAGAGATGTACTCTAAGGAACCGTCGGTGTAGAGTAGGATTGTAAACATGGTAAAACCCATTTAACTAGGACACAACTAGCTGAGCATCTAAGTAGACCCGGAGGTGAGAGATACCATGCGACAAAGAATCACGAAGCAACTCTAATACTACGCTGTATTCGATGACATTGTTTGTGGCATCACCTAAATAGATACCTCTTGAAGAAAGCAACTAGCCCTGTGGTGTGAAAATCACCCAAGCCACGAAAGAAAGCCTCCGAGTGTGCCGGCTAGCACCATCTGCAAACCCAATGAACACCTCTAATTCACTTGACATATGCCACTGTGAAAAATATGACATAAAAAATGACACATCCATAAGACCAAAAAGACAAAAACTAAAAAAAGAAAAAATGTATAAGAACTATACATACGTACAAGAAGTCACCCTAGGCGACCCACCTACGAGTAATACTTCTTGAGGTAGAGTCCATTTCTAGGCTCCGCCAAAGAATTTTCCTCAAAGTCCACCAAATGATAAGCACCCTTCTTTAGAACCTCCTTCACGATGAAAGGTCTGAACGACATGGGTTTGAACTTGCCTGCCCCCAGGGGATCCTTATCTTGGTCTTAGACTAGGAAAAGATCGCCTTTCAAGAAAATCCGAGGATGAACGGACCGATCATACTGACACTTGATTTTTTTCTTATGAGCCTCGATAGCCAAGGCTTCATCATGAAGCTGCTCATCGAGCTGCTCGAGATATAATAAATGTGCTTCAAGCGGTGAAGTGCCTGGCAATAACTGTACTGCCAACTTTAGAGACGGGATCTGGCACTCTATAGGCAAGACTGCTTCCATCCCGTAAACGAGTTGAAAAGGTGAGAAACCAGTTGTAGTCTTAACATATGTTCAGTAGGCCCATAACGTGGAGTACAACATCAAATGCCAGTTTGACTTGGCCGAATCGATCATTCGTTGTAAAATAGTTTTAAGGGACTTATTCACAGCTTCCACCTGACCATTCGCTTGTGGGTAGTAGGATGACGAATTTTATTTCCTCAACCCAAGATTTGACATTAACTCAGAGATTTTTTTATTCTAAAAGTGACTGCCATGGTCCATGACAATCTCTCGAGAGACGTCGAACCTTGCTATTATCTGGTTAAACAAACAGAGAGCTGTTTTCTCGCCATCATATTTAAATGTTGGCATAGCCTCAACCCACTTCATAAAGTAGTCTACTGCTAATATGATATAATGGTGCCCCCTTGCTGAAGGGGGGTTGCATGTAGCATAATCAATCCCCCACTTAGTGAAGGGACCAACTGTGATGATGGGAAACATGGGAGCGGGGTGTGCCCTCATCTTTCGAGAGAAGACATGACACAGGTGGCACTTCTTGACCGATTCAACACAATCTTTGATTAATATCGGCCAAAAGTAACTGACTCGTAGAATATTTTAGGTTGTTTCCAACCCAGACAAATTATCGCCACATGCTTTGGTGTGGAAATCATTAAACATTATTTCTACTTCTTCATGAGTGAGACATCAGCGAAGGATGCAGTCTACACCTAGACAATACAAAGTGTCCTCGAGTGTGAGATAGTTCTTGGCCTGATGGCGTATACAACGACTCTCATCATGAGAAGCAAAGGTGGGGCACCTCGAAGTCTGGAGATAGACTAGTATATCTCCATACCAAGGGTCTGAAGACGTGATAAAAAACATGTTTCCTTTAATAGGCGTCTCCTCGGGTATAACATCACCTGATTCAACCAAAAGTTCTGAAATGAGTTTCACGAAGACCAACGACTTTTTGGATTTCACCGAGACAAAATCCAAGTCGAATTATTGGAGGATAACTATCCATATACTGATCTTTCCTATGATTACATGTCGTGTCAACACGTATTGAAATGGATTCACAATGGCAATGATGGTGGTATTGAAACAAGATGTAATGACAGAACCGTTGGACAACATGAACTGATGCCAACGCAAGTTTTTCAATGTGAGAATAATTGAGTTATGGTCCAACCAGGCCTCAGCTCAGGAAATAAATCACGTATTCTGAGAGAAAATCATCCTCCTTAACCAATACCATGTTGATGGTCGACTCTACGGTGGCCAAGTACAATAAGAAATATTTATTATAATTGGGTGGCCGAAGCAGAGGGGTAGATGTGAGGGTGTGTTTCAATGCTTAGAAAGAGCGTTGAGTGGCTTCTTCCCAATGAAAAGGAACATTCTTCTTCAGTAAACACATGAAACCCTTTGTGATCTCGACATATTTTGTTATGAAACGTCGCAAGAAGTTTGAGTTTCCCTGTAAACTCTAAAGCTGAGGGATTGTGCACGGGGGAGGCAATTAAGCTATCACCTCAACCTGTAGATGATCGACCATGATCCCTATTGTTGAAACTATGAAACCAAGAAAACGACCAGATGTTACACAAAAACTACATTTGTTTGGATTCAGGCGAATACGGTAGTAGTGAAATCGTTCAAAAATAAGTCAGAGGCGTGCAGGATGATCATCTCTCTTACGAGATAGTGATGCTAAATCATCAATATAAGCCTCGACTACATGTTTGAGGTCGTGGAAAGAAAAATACATGGCCCGCTGAAAAGTAGATCCAACATTTTTTAGACCAAAAGGCATCTTTCGATAAGAGAATGTACCCCAAGGACAAATGAACGTTGTTTTGTGTTGGTCTTTGGGTTTGATCTATATCTCATTGTATCCCAAAAAAACATCCATGAAAGAAAAGGCCTCGCAACCTATACATTCACCAACTATCTGGTCAATAAATGGCATGGGGAAATTATCCTTTGGACAGTATTTGTTCAAATCACAGAAGTCCATACATAAGAGAATCATACCCTACTTTTTGTTGAATGGAACAGGATTTGACAACCATTGAGTCAATTGAATGGGGTAGATGAAACCAACTTTGAGTAGTTTCTCTACTTCAGCCTTAATAGCTGTTGCTTTCCTGGGATTAATTGGATGAAGATTTTGCCAGACCAGCTTGGCATCAGGATATGACTTGATTTCATGTTCAATGATTCTTGGATCTATGCCTAGCATTTCCTCATAAGACCAGGCAAACACGTCGTGGAATTCTTTAAATAAATTCATGTAGATTCGAATCTCCTCGGGGGAGAAATTTGCTCTGACGAAGATATTGTCCACAAGGCCAGGGATTCTGGAGATATCAATAGGTATCCTTTTAGTGATGGTTTCCATATTTCCTTCAACATAAACAGCGTGCATAGCCAAAGGATTGATAGGACAAGCCCTATCTCCAATCATAGTCAGAGTGAATTCTCCTACTTCGATTCTTCTTAACTCTCGGAGAAAATAAGATCTATGATGGAGATCATCCCAGGGTCTCTTCAGACTAGTCATTTTCTCAATAATCACCTTGTCTGAGAGAAATAAAAAGTATAAAGAATCACTATCAATGAGGGAAACTTGAGCCCAAATAGGCTTGAGAACTAGATCTAATTGTTGTGCAGGAGGCGGATCGAAGACGACGGAAGTTTGTTGGACTATAGAGTACGCAAATTTTCTCACAGACAAAGGCATGGCCATGCCATGGTGCCCTGTCCCTTCCATCGTAGTTGATGGGGAAGGAATATTCCATAGATCATTAAAATAAGTCATGCGAAATGATGAGATTTTAAATATTTCATCCCTAGGCTAGTCGGGGACAGCCGATATGTACTGGAAATTGTCAATCGGAGTTGGGTAATCGAAAGTACCCATAAAAGGTGGGCACAAACCAACCCCTACATTGACTATGTCGGGCTAAGGGTTATCAATTATTGGGACCATGGATACCCCGATGAAGGGTCAGTATGGGAGAAAGATAATTGATCAATGGACATGATCCAGCCCTTG
>JASDQU010383369.1:0-11096 GCA_032191745.1 Picea mariana | reverse complement strand
ATTGCAGAGATCCAGGTTTAGATGGTGAACTAAAGATGGACACATTGTTCTGACTGATTATCTTTCACCATGGCGACTCCACTGTGTAGAATATGTTGGAGACTCAACTGAATGGAGACAAATCAAAAGGCTATGGAGGCTATCATGGCCAATAGGTTTTCCCTCTTCGATTTCTTAGCCATAGCTGGTTATCTACATCCAGTGCCAGCTATAAATAAATGGGATGACTATCCTCCGAGGTTCATAGGCAGCGAGCATAACCACCCTGGTGAGCATTTATTTAACTTTCATATATGCATGCTTGAGCATGATTTTGTTCATGAGGACATCTTGATCAAGATGTTCATATTTTATTTAGAGGGAGATGCTCATGAATGGTTTCAAGATCTCCCTGCTACTAGTATTCGTTTTTTGAAGGACTTTCACGATGCCTTTAATTCATATTACGAGAATATTTACATGTCTCATATTATTTTGGATGTTGTGGTAATAATTTTTCCTTCCACATCCAGCAGATGACAGAGTCTTCCTCGTATGATGAGTCTAGTGAAGATCTGATCGAAAGAGGAAGTGTGGATGAAAGATTTCCTCTTTCTATTCCCCGTGAAGAAGGCCTTCCTGTTTTGAGTGCTGATAGTGTTGATGATTGCATGGACATAGATGTATCACATTCTCCACCTGATGCACCTGCTATCTCAGTTGTAAAAGAAGAAATATTTGTGGAGAAATATTCTTCTCTTTTCCTTCAAGAGGTTTTCAATGATGTATTTTCACCCAGGATTGAAGAGAAGAATCAAGAGGTCTCTCATTTTTCTTTGCAAAATAAAAGAGTTCTCCACTTACCCATCTTTGATGAGTACTCAAATGAAGAAGAGAAAACCCCTACCTCACATTGTTTTGACTTGGGGAGTAGCCAGCCTGTGTATCAACAACTAGAAGCAACAGTTACTAATGTTTTTGGAATGGATATAATTAACAATTGTATTCTTGATGAAATTACTTTTTTAGAGGCTGATCATAGCTATGAAGGGAAACCCATTTTTGAAGAATATTCTAATGATGAGGAGAAACAAGATTATCCTATATTTGATCACTATGAAGATAGGGAGAATGATGCAGAGGTTGGCCTTGTCACAAAAGAGGTAACTCAAATATTTGACCAGGAGCGGCCCTTAGTTGAGACACATGAGCGGATTGTTTATACACAACCTATAGTAGAAGAAGATATATGCTATCAGTCCCATGTATTCTGTCACCATTTTCATGACCCTATAGGGGTGTATGTGGAGTTGTTTTTTTTGAATGTTTTGGAGCCGCCCAAATTTATCGTGACCTCAACATTAGGAGGAAATATGGAGAATGTAACCGTTTTGTTGTCATGGTTGCAATATCTGTTATCAATCATTGACAAAATAAACAAATTTTCATCTAGGAAGTTGCTTGAATGGCTATGGTGGAAGTTTTATTTCACCTAGCACTGTGTAAAAATTAAATTAGTTTAGGACAGTACATAAATAAGATCCTTGGAGCATGTGTGTTTATTTTCGTTTTTACTTATTGACATGTATTCCTCAGCAGGGTGTTTTCAGTTTGACTCCATAGCCCAATGCAGAAGGCGACTAGAACTGCAAAAGAAGTTCTTAGAGCCTCGTAGGGAGGACTCTATTCCCTATGGAGCCTAACATTATCACATATTCTTGTAGGGGGGTGTTTTTCCTTTGGATTTAGCCATTGGGTGACAAAATGTGAAAGAAGGGGGCTTAAAAACCCACAAATGTGTGTCATCCAAAGTCAGGGTGCGTTCTGCTAAGGCGCACACATATCAGAGGGGAGCTAGCACTCGCTAAGATCCAGTTCAAGAGAGTTGGGAGTGGCTCACATCAGTGCACCCAAAGTTCGAAGTTGCGAAGCACTCAGACGTGGAGCTCCCGGTCACAGCCCGAGGTCACAAGAATGAAGGGGTGATGAAGAAGGATCTAGCACTTGAGGCTCGAGATTTTGGAAGAGCAAAAGAGAAAGGTCACAGGTTTCATGGGACTTGTAGTGTAGAGCCTCCAGCAGCACATAGCATCCCCTAGGCATTTATCCTCATTGCGATCCCGAGAAGATGTCGTGGAACTGAGCGAATGAACCACTGTATCACCCCCATAAATGGAAAACATGCAGAGAGTAGTCATAAATGCAGACTATCCATTCGAAGCTTCCTTATGGAAAGCTTTTTCTGTAAAGCACATAATGGTACCTGGCTCACATATGACATGAGGAGGCCTACACAATCTGACAAAGAAGGCGTCGACTAAAAATGTTAATGCAGTAGTTCGAGCACACCTCTGCTGGGCAGATTTTTGAGTATATGTATGTAGTTTTAAGTTTTAATAGAGGTCGATGGTTGAGTTAAGCTATCGTATTGTAATGTTTTAATGAAGTTCTGGTTTGCTGGTTATGTAACTTGATTTGAGACTTCTTGTTTAATGAAAGTTAACTTACATTTCAATATTATTTGCGTATGATACTGAATGTTCATGATTGAATGATTCGCATGGATTGTGGTGACTGTGTTGTAATGGATTTTTGATTGTAGTGCAGTTATAGTGTTTTCAGTTTCCTGAAACTTCAAATTCAAGAGGATATTGTTTTCAGAGTTTTTCCTCCTTAGGTTGTTGGAAGACTTGATGTCCATAGCAAACCTTTACATATTCTCCTTAATTTCTTCCTCCTACTCACCCTTACTACAACTTACTAGCTAAAGTTGATCAAGACCTAATTTTCTTGTTCATATTGCCCCAGTTTTCTGAGTTAAAATGATATTCTCTTGAGTCTTCCCCATTTGACCTCTTTAAATCCATTAACCATGACATATAACCTGATGGGTACTGGGCTTACATCTGCCACAATCCAGAGGTGACTTATGGTGCTAACATTTCTGGCATCATTGTCGTGGATGAATTGAAGATTTTCCCTGGGGTTGAACGACAAATCTTACTGGTTCTGAGGGTGCATCAGAACTTAGTACATCAAATATTGCAGCTGTGCACCTGGCGACTCCACTGAGGTGACTCCATTGTTTCAGTTGTGGGTGCCTCTGGCTACACCAGAAGTTGACCCAGAGGGGATTATTATGACAGGGAAGGCTTTCTCAAGAAAGTTTTTTTTGGTATCCCAGATTGAAAAGCTCACTGGGAAGAACCACATTGCAGAGATCCAGTTTTAGATGGTGAACTAAAGCTGGACACATTATTCTGACTAATTATCTTTCACCATGGTGACTCCACTGTGTAGAATATGTTGGTGACTCAACTAAATGGAAACAAATCAAAAGGCTATGGAGGCTATCCTAGCCAAGAGGTTTTCCCTCTTTGATTTCTCAGCCATAGTCAGTTATCCACATCCAGTGCCAGCTATAAATAAATGGGATGACTATCCTCTGAGGTTCAGAGGCAGTGAGCATGACCACCCTGGTGAGCATTTATTTAACTTTCATATATGCATGCTTAAGCATGATTTTGTTCACGAGGACGTCTTGATCAAGATGTTAATACTTTCTTTAGAGGGAGATGCTCATGAATGGTGTCAAGATCTCCCTGCTACTAGTATCCGTTCTTTGAAGGACTTTCACGATGCCTTTAATTCATATTAAGAGAATATTTACATGTCTCATATTATTTTGGATGACTGTTGTAAGAATTTTTCCTTCCACATCCAGCAGATGACAGATTCTTCCTTGTATGACGAGTCTGGTGAAGATCTGATCGAAAGAGGAAGTGTGGATGAAATCTTTCCTCTTTCTATTCCCTGTGAAGAAAGCCTTACAGTTTTGAGTGTTGATAGTGTTGATGATTTCATGGCCATAGATGTATCACATTCTCCCCCTGATGCACCTGCTATCTTAATTGTAAAAGAAGAGATATTTGTGGAGAAGGATTCTTCTCTTTTCCTTCAAGAGGTTTTCAATGATGTATTTTCACCCAAGATTGAAGAGAAGAATCAAGAGGTCTATCATTTTTCTTTGCAAAATAAAAGAGGTCTCCACTTACCCATGTTTGATGAGTACTCAAATGAAGAAGAGCAGACCCCTACCTCACATTTTGTTGGCTTGGGGAGTAGCTAGCCTGTGTATCAATAGCTAGAAGCAACAGTTACTAATGTTCCTGGAATGGATATAATTAATAGTTGTATTCTTGATGCAATTACTGTTTTAGAGGTTGATCATAGCTATGAAGGGCAACCCATTTTTGACAAATATTCTAGTGATGAGGAGCAACAAGATTATCCTATTTTTGATCACTATGAAGACAGGGAGAATGATGCAGAGGTTGGCCTTATCACAAAAGAGGTAACTCAAATATTTGACCAGGAGCGGCCCTTAGTTGAGACACATGAGCAGGTTGTTTATACACAACCTATAGTAGAAGAAGATATATGCTATCAATCCCATGTGTTATGTCACCATTTTCATGACCCTATAGGAGTGTATGTGGAGTTGTATTTTTTCAATGTTTTGGAGCCTCCCAACTTTATCCTGACCTCAACATTTGGAGGAAATATGGAGAATGTAACCGTTCTATTGTCATGGTTGCATTATCTGTTATCAATCATTGACAGAATAAGCAAATTTTCATCTAGGAAGTTGCTTGAATGGCTATGGTGGAAGTTTTATTTCGCCTAGCACTGTGTAAAAATTAAATTAGTTTAGGACTGTACATAAATAATCTCCTTCGAGCATGTGTGTTTATTTTCATTTTTACTTATTGACATGTATTCCTCAGTAGGGTGTTTTGAGTTTGACTCCATAGCCCAATGCAGAAGGTGACTGAAACTGCAAAAGAAGTTCTTAGAGACTCATAGGGAGGAATCTATCCCCCATTTTGCCTAATGTTATCACATATTTTTGCAGGGGGTGTTTTTCCTTTGGATTTGGCCCTTGGGTGACAAAATGTGAAAGAAGGGGGCTTAAAAACCCACAATTGTGTGTCATTCAAAGTTAGGGTGCATTTTGATAAGGCTCACACATATCAGAGGGGAGCTAGCACTTGCTAAGCTTCAGTTCAATAGAGTCGGGAGTGGCTCACATCAGTGCACCCAAATTCGCGAAGCACTCAGAGGTGGAGCTCCAGGTCACAGCCTGAGGTCACAAGCATGAAGGGGTGATGAAGAAGGATCTAGTTCCTGAGGCTCGAGATTTTGGAAGCACAAAAGAGCAAGGTCACGGGTTTCATAGGACCTGTAGTGTAGAGCCTCCAGTAGCACACAATAGCCCCTGGGCATTTAGCCTCATTGCGATCCCGAGAAGAAGCTTGTGGAACTGAGCGACTAATCCACTGTCTCACCCCCATAAATGGAAAACATGCAGAGAGCGGTCGTAAATGCAGACTATCCATCCAAAGCTTCCTTATGGAAATCTTTTTTTGTAAAGCACATAACGACACCTGGCTCGCATCTAACATGAGGAGGCCTGCACAATCTGATAGAGCAGGCGTCGACTGAAAATGTTAATGCAGTATTTTGAGCACGCCTCTGCTGGGTGGATTTTTGGGTATATTTATGTATTTTTGAGTTTTAATAGAGGTCGATGGTTGAGTTAAGCTCCCGTATTGTAATGTTTTAATGAATTTTTGGTTCTCTGGTTATGTAACTTGATTTGAGACTTCTTGTTTAATGAAAGTCAGCTTCTATTTCCATATTATTTGCATCTGATACTGAATGTTCATGATTGAATGATTCGCATGGATTGTGGTGACTGTGTTGTAATGGATGTTTGATTGCAGTGAAATTATAGCATTTTCAGTTTCCTAAAACTTTAAATTCAAGAGGATCTTGTTTTCAAAGTTCTTCCTCCTTAGGCTGTTGGAAGACCTAATGTCCAGAGAAGACCTTTACATATTCTCCTCAATTTCTTCCTCTTACTCACCCTTACTAAAACTTACTAGCTAAAGTTGATCAAGACCTCATTTGCTTGTGCATATTGCCCCAGTTTTCTCAGTTAAAATGATATTCTCTTGAGTCTTCCCCATTTGACCTCTTTAAATCCATTAACCATGACATATAACCTGATGGGTACTGGGCTTAAATCTGCCGCAATCCAGAGGTGACTTATGGTGCTAACATTTATGTTGTCATTGTCGGGGATGAATTGAAGATTTTCCCTGGGGTTGAATGACAATGATTATTGGTTCTGAAGGTGCATCAGAACTTATTACATCAAATATTGCAGCTATGCACCTCGCGACTTCACTGAGGTGACTCCATTGTTTCAGTTGTGGCTGGCTCTGACTACACCTGAATTTGACCCATAGGGGATTATTACAATAGGGAAGGCTTTCTCAAGAAAGTTTTTTCTGTTATCCCAGATTGAAAATCTCCCTGGGAAGAACCACATTGTAGAGATCCAGTTTTAGATGGTGAACTAAAGTTGGACACATTATTCTGACTTATTATATTTCAACATGGCAACTCCACTGTGTAGAATATTTTGGTGAATCAACTAAATGGAGACAAATCAAAAGGATATGGAGGCTATCCTGGCCAAGAGGTTTTCCCTCTTTGATTTCTCATCCATAGCTGGTTATCCACATGTAGTGCCAGTTATAAATAAATGGGATGACTATCCTTTGAGGTTCAGAGGCAGCGAGCATGACCACCCTGGTGAGCATTTATTTAACTTTCATATATGCATGCTTGAGCATGATTTTGTTCATGAGGACTTCTTGATCAAGATGTTCATATTTTCTTTAGAGGGAGATGCTCATGAATGGTGTCAAGATCTCCCTGCTACTAGTATCCATTCTTTGAAGGACTTTCACGATGCCTTTAATTCATATTACAAGAAGATTTACATGTCTCATATTATTTTGGATGACTATTGTAAGAATTTTTCCTTCCACATCCAACAGATGATAGATTCTTCCTCATATGATGAGTCTAATAAAGATCTGATCGAAAGAGGAAGTGTGGATGAAATCTTTCCTCTTTCTATTCCCCGTGAAGAAGGCCTTCCAGTTTTGAGTGTTGATAGTGTTGATGATTGCATGGCCATAGATGTATCACATTCTTCCCCTGATGCACCCGCTATCTCAGTTGTGAAAGAAGAGATATTTGTGGAGAAGGATTTTTCTCTTTTCCTTCAAGAGGTTTTCAATGATGTATTTTCACCCAGGATTGAAGAGAAGAATCAAGAGGTCTCTCATTTTTCTTTGAAAAATAAAAGAGTTCTCCACTTCCCCATCTTTGATGAGTACTCAAATGAAGAAGAGCATACCCCTACCTCACATTTTGTTGACTTGGGGAGTAGCCAGCCTATGTATCAACAGCTAGAAGCAATAGTTACAAATGTTCCTGGAATGGATATAATTAACAATTGTATTCTTGATGAAATTACTTTTTTAGAGGTTGATCATAGCTATGAAGGGAATCCCATTTTTGATGAATATTATAGTAATGAGTAGCAACAATATTATCCTATATTTGATCACTATGAAGATAGGGAGAATGATGCAGAGGTTGGCCTTATCACAAAAGAGGTAACTCAAATATTTGACCAGCAGCGACCCTTAGTTGAGACACATGAGCGGATTGTTTATACACAGCCTATAGTAGAAGAAGATATATGCTAACAGTCCCATGTGTTCTGTCACCATTTTCATGACCCTATAGGGGTGTATGTGGAGTTGTATTTTTTGAATGTTTTGGAGCTGCCCAACTTTATCCTGACCTCAACATTAGGAAGAAAGTTGGAGAATGTAACCATTCTGTTGTCATGGTTGCATTATTTTTTATCAATCATTGACAGAATAAACAAATTTTCATCTAGGAAGTTGCTTGAATGGATATGGTGGAAGTTTTATTTCACCTAGCACTGTGAAAAAATTAAATTAGTTTAGGACTGTACATAAATAAGCTCCTTGGATCATGTGTGTTTATTTTTGTTTTTGCTAATTGACTTGTATTCCTCAACAGGGTGTTTTGAGTTTGACTCCATAGCCCAATGTAGAAGGTGACTGGAACTACAAAAGAAGTTCTTAGAGCCTCGTAGGGAGGACTCTATCCCCCATGGAGCCTAATGTTATCACATATTCTTGCAGGGGGGTGTTTTTCCTTTGGATTTAGCCCTTGGGTGACAAAATGTGAAAGAAGGGGGCTTAAAAACCCACAAATGTGTGTCATCCAAAGTCAGGGTGCGGTCTGCTAAGGCACACACATATCGGAGGGGAGATAGCACTCGCTAAGTTCCAGTTCAAGAGAGTTGGGAGTGGCTCACATCAGTGCACCCGAAGCCCAAAGTCGCGAAGCGGTCAGACGTGGAGCTCCAGGTCACAGCCCAAGGTCACAATCATGAAGGGGAAATGAAGAAGGATCTGGCGCCTGAGGCTTGAGATTTCAGAAGTGGAAAAGAGAAAGGTCACGGGTTTCATAGGACCTACAGTGTAGAGCCTCCAGCAGCACACAACAGCCCCTAGGAATTTAGCCTCATTGTGATCCTGAGACGAAGCACGTGGAACTGAGCGAATGATCCACTGTCTCACCCCCATAAATGGAAAACATGCAGAGAGCGGCCGTAAATGAAGACTGTCTATCCGAAGATTCCTTATGGAAATATTTTTCTGTAAAGCACATAACGACCCCTGGCTCGCATCTTACCTGAGGAGGCCTGCACAATCTGACAGAGCAGACACCAACTCAAAACGTTAATGCAGTAGTTCGAGCATGCCTCTACTGGGCAGATTTTTGAGTATATGTATTTAGTTTTGAGTTTTAATAGAGGTCAATGGTTGAGTTAAGCTCCCGTATTGTAATGTTTTAATGAATTTCTAGTTCTCTGGTTATGTAACTTGATTTGAGACTTCTTGTTTAATGAAAGTCATCTTTTATTTCCATATTATTTGCGTCTGATACTGAATGTTCATGATTGAATGATTCACATGGATTGTGGTGACGGTGTTGTAATGGATGTTTGATTGCAATGTAGTTGTAGCATTTTCAGTGTCCTAAAACTTCGAATTCAAGAGGATCTTGTTTTTAGAGTTTTTCCTCCTTAGGTTGCTGGAAGACCTGATGTCCAGAGAAGACCTTTACATATTCTCCTCAATTTCTTCCTCCTACTCACCCTTACTACAATTTAATGGTTGAAGTTGATCAAGACCTCATTTGCTTGTGCACACTGCCTCAGTTTTCTGAGTTAAAATGATATTCTCTCAAGTCTACCCTATTTAAACTCTTTAAATCCATTAACTGTGACATATAACCTGATGGGTATTGTTCTTACCTCTGCTGCAATCTAGAGGTGACTTCTGGTGCTAACATAATACATGAAGAGGAAAAATAAAGGTAGCAGAGAATTTCAAGGAGTATGATTCAACAAAGATCAATTGATAACAAAATTGGTATTTAAATCAATTGTTGTCATTCCTCAATTTATATTCCTGTGAAATGACAAAGAATAATAAGAAGCAGATCAAAAAAAAAAAGATCACTAAGATTCATACTCTTGTTCTATTTGACAAAGGATAGTCAATAAAAACCTAGGAGGAGTATTTTGGTTATTAAATAAGAAAGTAATTAGATTAAGTTTTGAAAGACTTGATCACTACAAATGGGTATCACTAAAAAGTTGGTATCAAGAAGACTACTTATTTGAACACAAAAATTTCAATCAATTGATATAAGCAATTAGTAAATTAACAAGGGAAGAGACCTTGTCAGAAAGAGCTACCCTTTTAGAAATAAAGGGGGAGAGTAGTCGAAGGCAGAGAGAGCATATTGACAGGGGGAGTCATTCATTTAAGGAGAGAAGAGCATGAATGCAGGGGGATTTACCCATGTTCATATTTTGGTCAACAACATGCAGACAGATAGAGGTTGATCATAAGGGGAGAAACCCTTTTCCATTGATGTCAAAGGGGGAGAGTAACTCCAGAAGAGAGAAGCATCATCATGGGGGGGGTATGAGTATGAAGTTAGTTTGTTTCCCTCAATGACAAAGGGGGAGATTGTTGGACATATTTTCATGGATATGTTGTCAGTGATGTCAAGTGTCGATGTCATTGTGATGTGATGCTAAGTTGTTATGATGCATTGCCATTGATGAGTTATCATTGATGAATTTCCATTGATGTCAATAGTCATGATAATTTTTTATGATGGCAACATGAATCAGTCATGAATAGTTATACAGTTGGAATTAGTGTCAGGATGGCCAATAAGGTCTGTCCATGTGTAATGAAGGGTAAATGATGGAAAGAGAATGCAACAGAGAAACAAGGTTAATATCAGGAGTAATCACGCAGAAGACATAATGCGAGGTGCAAAGTAATATACCTAAAAGCTCAGGAGAGGTAGCCTATTAGATCACACAATATCAAAGTATGCAGATATCCCTGGTTCATTTGGAAACCAAATATAAATCCAAAAATCTCAGAAGAGATGGCGCACATGAGGCTCAGAATAAATGACACATAGAAGTTGTCCATTATCATTACAGAACAAATAAGGACTGTCAGATCTGGGAGTTACAAGAGAAGGAGAGTTGGAGAATTGGTAAACAATCAAATCAATTCATGTCCATTGGATACGCAAGCACCATATCAAGGAAGAGATTTATTGTAGAGCACGAAGGGAAAATTAAATAGTGTGTTAATTCCAATCCTGCAATTAGTCTAGACCATAAGATTACAAGAGAAGGACCATTGGAGGACTGGTCAACAATCGAATCAAGTCGTGACTGTTGGATACGTAAGTGCCAAATCAAGCGCAGGGATTGATTATGGAGCGCGAAGGGAGAATTTAAAAATGCATTAATTCCAATCCCACAATTAGTCTATACCGTCGATCGTCACCCGCCGATAGATCTAAGGTTGATATCAGCTCCACTACCAACAAGCAATTTCCATTGCGGGACTTGATGATAGTTTTAAACGTTGTGCAAGTTGGGACCCCGCAATCATCCATGATCGTTAATCTACTCAAGGAGCATTCTTGGTCGTTGGATCATACAGGAAACCTGCATAAATAAGGAAAGGAATCTGGTCTATTGATTTAGATTTTGGGACAAATCAGGACCATCATATCGAGGGGAAGTCAGAAGAATTAGATCTCAACTAACA
>JASDQU010383367.1:1085-11177 GCA_032191745.1 Picea mariana | reverse complement strand
CCTAGCTTCTCTGGGTGCAGTTAAAAAAAAAATTTACAACACTAAACCCCAATTACAACTTAAAACCCCAGGAGGCTGCAAACACAATTACGAAAAGAATTTAAATACACAATTAGACGTATCTGCAGAAAATAAAAGAAGGAACTCCATACCCTGAGCAATAATAGTATGTCTCCAGTACTTATTCAGCAAGTTGGCTTCAACTCAAACGCTTCGCCCAGGATCTCCTGAGACGGAGAGCTCTCCAGCCCTGTGACGACTGCGGCCGGCGGCCCTCGTTTGCACCTCTCGAGCATGTTATCGACGACCTGCGGATCCCCGGAGAAGACGGCCTCCACTGTGCCGTCTCGCCTGTTACGGACCCACCCCTTTAACCCCAATTCTTTAGCGTTCTCCGCCGTCCATTTCCGGTAAAAAACGCCCTGCACTACGCCCTTCACGCGTACATTCACCTGCATGCATAATTTGAATTCGAATGCGAATGAATGCAGTGTGTCTGTTAAGTCGAAAATCCACAAGATTAAACAGAGAATTTCGCGATTTTGCTTACTGTTTTGGCCGAGGCAGACTCCGAACTAGTGCTCATCCTGGCCGTTGAGAAAATGCTCCTTCTGAGACCGGCCTGCGATGGAATTTTGCATATAAAGGCTGGGGCGATGGATCCTGACATTTATAATTAGCTCTTAGGAATTGGTCCCTCCGCAGGTAAGTACAAGATGATTCATTTATTTTCCGTTCTTTTAAATATTTATAACTACAATTTAGTAGCAAATTTTAAAAAAATATGGCGAATTCACACACAATGCCATTTTGTTTGAACTTATTAGCAAGCTCAACCAATGCAAGTGTTTGAACTTATCGTGGCAAAGCCTTTGTCTCAACTAGATGAACATTATTGAGGATAACTAGCATACCTTATATTTTATGGGATTATGCTATGAGATTAGGAGTAGGGGAAAGGAAACACCGAAGTGAATTGGGTTGTTAAATTGTTTAAAAACTATGGAATTATGTTTTTAAATAAAAAATTAATATTAGTTTATCTTCATCCCACATTTTGCTAAAAGCTTCATGCCCACCTACAATAATAATAAATATGCGACTGCAACTTTTCCAAAGAAAAATGAAAGAAGAAGAAAAGACATTGACAAACAAAGAAGGTGGGAGAAACCACTAGAACTACAACCAATAGACATGAAAAAAATCTAATAATATATAGATAGTAAAATTTAATATGATTAATGAAAAGTACTAATATGAAAAACTACAACAAATATATGGAATTATTGCATTAAATGCACATAAATTGTTTTTTTTGTTTGTTAATTGGGCATCTAAGCCGTCAAAATCACTTGAGAAACCATGACTCGGGGGCATCTAAGCCATCAAAATCACCTGGGGACTGCACCCGGCCTGAGCCACACCAACCCTTAACATGGTTGGATTTTTTATCCCCGCAGGTTTCGAACCGGTGACTTTAACAACACGAAGTGGCTTAACAACACACTCCGTCACCGACTGTCCTACACCTCGAGGACAAATGCACATAAATTGTTAAACTACATAGTATATATATATTTAATAAAAACTAAATAATTTTAAAAAATAATTTAAAAAGGAACAAAAGCTTATGTGTTTGGGATGACGATGGAACTAAACTCAAATGTAGATATTTTCAAAATTTTATTAATAATAACAAACTTTTTTTTGTCTATTTAGTAATTGTTGTGATTATTTTTATACCTCATTTCACATAAAGTTTAAAAAATGTACATAAATAACATTTTGTGCATAACAATTTTAGGAATTGATATAAATTTGGATAATAAAGAAAACAATATTATTATTTTCACATTTAAATATCACAATTTAATACTTTAAATATGGTGATGGGATTTTATTTTATTAAAAAATATCATAATTTAATACTTTATTTATGGTGATTAGATTTTGTTTTATTAAAAAATCTATAGCTTAAAAAATTTGCATGAAAATGTGTCATATTTATCAATTTTTAATTACAATTGTAATTAGTTATATCATGTTGATTGAATTTTATTTTATTAAAAAAACTTTAGTTAAGGAAAATGTTTAAAACAAATCACAATTTCTTACTTTGCTTATGGTGATTGGTTTTATTTTATTAAAAAAACTTTAGTTAAGAAAAATGTTTAGGACAAATCACAATTTCTTACTTTACTTATGGTGATTGGTTTTATTTTATTAAAAAACATAACAAGTTAATACTTTACTTATGGTGATTGGATTTTATTTTATTAAAAAATATAGGTGAAAAAAATTTTGTTAAAAGTGTTGCATTTATCAATTTTGAATTACAATTGCAATTGCTTATATTATGGTGATTGGATTTCTTGTTAATCCACCCTACAAGATATAGTCTAAAGTCTCATACAATAGACTATGTATATAGGAGTGGTGGCAAGTGTTGTTGGATGAGACTATGTGTATAAATTATAAATTATAAATTATAAATTATGTGTGTTGTTTGGAGTCGGTGAAGTATCATATAAATTATAATTTTACAATTTATAAAATATGATATCAAAATATGTTTTATAAAAGAAAAATAAATATTATTATTTATTTGATCTGTGACGTGATTTGACGGAGTCATACTCTATTTCCTTCCCAATATGTGGGTTTAGAGAAACAAGACACCATGCGAAAGATATTTCAATTGTTCCTACATGACTCGTTATGACCCGGCTCCTAGTCAATAGATTGTTGTTTTCCATATTTTTTCTAGATATATTGGATAGATTCTTTAATGTGATCTAGAGATTAGAGATTAATGTTTATGATGAAGCACCCATCAATACCAATACTAATGGTATCTTTTTGAATTATGTTTTTTATGATATGTATTGTGGGATGGGAGTACATTTTTTTATGATTTATCATGAATATGTATAATTGTAATTATTGTTTTCTTTGAGGATTAGGGGAGTCCAAAGAGGGTCTCTTGAGAGACTATACATGTTAGGTTTTATACTTTAGATGGGGTCCTTTTACGTACATATGCAATGTTGAAAAGCATATAAAGAATGTGATTTTGTTTTATATAAATGAAATTACAATTTTTTTCCTTGAAAAAAACATATGGACTTCAAAGAAATAAGTATAAACCAAACATGATGACCAATACATGGACCTTGGAAGCTAGATTGTACATGTATAGGCACCCTACCTCAATGTAAGGATAATAGAATTATGAGCATACAATATTCAACCCTTATAAATGAGAAGCACCCTATATGCACCCTACCTCAATGGTTTTCTAGATGATATTATACACAAACACAACATTGTATGCTCAAATAAATTGCATTATTCATATCATTATGGATAATAAAAGTAGGAGAATACATTCAACCCTTATAAATGAGAATGCCATAGTTTCCTATATTATATCCTTCAGATATTTGTTCTATCTTCTCTTTCTACAATCCTTACTACACTTATAGGTAGTACTCATTTGGCATAATGTAGTGTATCCAAAATTTATATTATCATCCCAATGCTCTAATAGCAATTTGCCTTCCTTGACTAACAATGTATTAAATCCATTAAAACTTCTTCCCTTTTACATGTTGTAACTATCCATAGAGTTTCCAACAATTCCTAAACTAGATAAAATGCAAATTAAATGTGAAATTTCTAATAACATATTTAATATATTAAAAGAATTTTTGATTGATACATAATATTTTAAAAGTTCAGTTGTTGTTGTTATTTTTTGGGAAGTCAAATCATACAATGTAATTTTCAAATTAAATTTACAAATATATTTTAAAAAGTCTTGTGTGGCTTATATTTAAAAAAGTCTTGTGTGGCTTCCGACACCAAACAATATGCAGATAAAGATACATTGTTGGCCCCATTTCTAAAACCACTTATAACATTTGGATAAGATGGTTTAATAATTGAATGTTTTGAACCAATGTTTTGTGGACACATAATTAGCCAATATAACTGACCGACTAGTGATAAATATGTTGATTATGAAGATTACAGGTTCTAATTTCCCAACATGGGATTCCAAGTTTGAAACAACAAGACCTAAACTACCCATGAAAGTGTTTCCAAACCTGAAAGTGTTTAACCAGGTAGAGGTATAAATTTGGGTAGAAGGAGATGAGTATAATAAATGAATAGTGATACAAAAGAACAATATTCCTAAAAACACGAAGACAAATAAAGCAAACACAGACATATATAAAAATCTTGAGCAACCAAACCAAAATTATGGCCATGAATCACTAAAAGAAACCAAACAAACCCTAACAGGGCATTAAATAATTACAAACTATGAATACAAATTACCTCTGCGCCTTCTTTGTCCTCTATGGTTGGAGCATTCCCGCCACGGATTTCTGAAGCTTGGAGGCTTTGTTGCGAGCGAATAAGATATGCTACTGAGTTTTCTATCTTATTTGACAGGGAACGAGTGCATTGTTTGCCCTAATTGTTGCCCACCCACCATAACTCTAGTGCATTGTGCTATCCACCAACTGAACCGATTGAAAGCAGAAGAAACCGTGCACTGCGTTGTCCCAACTAAACCGATTGAAATTCGAATAAATGTGTCGCGCACTGCATCGTCCACCAACTGAACCACCTGAAAGCCGAAGAAACTTGATGAAGAAGAAACGTCGAAGCTGCCATTTTGAAGTAGGCGATGAGAAAGACACGTGGAGACAGAATATTGGTGATAGTTGATGGACAGATGGAAAATTCCTACAGGGTTTTGACAGACAACGAAGGCCTCCAGAGGAACCTCCCCTTAAAGAACACCTTCAGTGTAATTAAGTTTAAATCATAATCCAAATTAAGTAATTATGTGATTCATAGATTTTATATATTTTATAGGTTTATTATTAGAACCCATTGATTGATACATGGCTTAGTATGGTTACTATTTGGTGTTAAAACCAAGTGATTATAAATAGTTGAAGCAATCTAATCATGTAACAAAGATATTATTTTTTTACAATAAATGTGATAAGACTCCACAAAAAAATTCAGGTATGATTAAAGTTTTATCATAATCCAAGTTTTGTGTATAGTTGAGCAATACCTAGGGAGTTTTTTCTAATTTTAAATGAACCCCATACGAATGAAAATTTAATCAAAGCTCTATTTGATGGGAACACATGGCTTAGTATGGTTACTATTTTGTGTTCAAAACCAAGTGATCGATAAATAGTTGAAGCAATCTAACCTTGTAATAAAGATACTATTTTTTGACAATAAATTTGATAAGACTCCACAAAAAAATCCAGGTATGATTAAAGTTTTATCATAATCCAAATTTTGTGCATAGTTGAGCAATACCTAAGGAGTTTTTTCTAATTTTAAATCAACCCCATATGAATGAAAATTCTATCAAAGTTCTATTTGATGGTGTTGATATTATGGTAGCTGCGGGAGGTATTAAACCTCCACGTGTAACCATGACAAGAATAGAATATTCTGGGAAGCAAGAAGAAACCCTAAAGCATTGGACATAACCCTAGAAGACAAGCCGGCTAAAGAAAATAATTAATATTGAGTTTTTAGCCTCCAAAAAGAGAAATTGGCCCAAACAACTAAGGAAGAGCAGTATAAATACAGGATGCCAGAGCTCATTTGGACACACACAACTCACAACTGCAGAAATTTAGTGCGCACTGCAGAAATTTAGTAAGTGCGCAAGTCTGGAGAGTAACTGCAGTTGCAGCTACTGCAACTATTATTTTCGGTTTTAGGCTTGGACTTTCTCTTGGTTATGGTTTGGACTTTCTGCTTGGTACGCTAGCTCTGGAGAGTGGTACGCTACCTTGATTGGATTTTGGACCTAGGGTTTGCTTCCAGAATTATTCTTTCTGTCAAGGTTAAGGTGCTCAGGGATGGCTTCGGCCTATGGTTGGGTGACAATATTGCTATATTGTCTATGGTTAAACGAGCACACCTATTATTTATAACAGATAGGAACTCTAACTTCCCATATCATTAGATTCAACTGCTGGAGGGAAGTTTGTTACAAAATTAAACAACATCTAAATAACTTAGTATCAGTCATTATTTTCTATTGTTCAAAGACAAGTGATTAATATATAACCTAATGTAAGTGATTGCTCCTTGGTATTCAAAGCAAGTTGTAATGTATGTAATCACCCTAATGGGGTATATAAGAGCCAAATGTATAGGGATTAGGCTTGTAGGTAGATTGGTAAATCCACCCTCCTTTGATCGTTTGGGGCTTTGGAAGGTCTCGAGTTCAAATCCAAGTTCTCACAAATGGTCTTCTCACGCTAGTTGATGGTTTTTTCAGTGAGGTGGCCAAATCCCAACACAACAAGAGGACCCTAGATTTTCCTAAAAGGTACAGGCCCACAAGTGGCAACTAACAAGTCGTCAATGACTACCTAGAGGTCTTAGACCAAGGCAATTATGGAGGTCAAACCTCAAAATGGAAATAAAAAAGAGCCAAATATATATGTAAATAATGGGTCAGTGTGGTAGTAGGCATAGATGGCCATAAGTGAGAACTAGTATATATGAGAGATCAATTGAGTCATTATATTTGGATTTCTTCCCCTAATGAGATCAATAGTGTCATTATTGCACACATTAGCATATGATTATTGTGAGTGGACATATTTGGGTTATTTAGAGTTCTTCTCTTAATCTCGAAAAAAAATTTGTGCAACTTACCATAATAACACTAATGAGATCAATAGTGTCATTATTGCACACATTAGTGTATGATTATTGTGAGTGGACATATTTGGGTTATTTAGAGTTCTTCTCTTAATCTCGAAARAGTTCCTGTGCAACTTAMCATAATAACACTTTCAATAATTGTACTCCAGGTAAATATTTAGTGTATATTSTGTGTAWGTGGATTTATCATGTTTTATTGTTTACTATGTTCATCACAAATCTAKTGTATGTTATATGTTCTTAATATTCATAGCCAACTAATATCAATGACCATGTCTTGGTGTTTCTAAGAGCCAATTTATCAATATCAATGCTTGGTATTCTTAGTGATGTCACTAATAAACAACCCATTATGTGATTCCACGTATAAAACCAAAGATAATCTTGTTTGGAGCTTCAATAAAGAATGCCACCCTACACACTAAGATTTGAGGTGCAAAAACAATATTCAACTTTGAACTTATTATTTATATTATAGAGATTAAGTTATGGAGTATACCTTCACTAAAAAAAATTAAATTATTCACAATGGAAAAAATGGTGAAGTATTAATTATATTAATGAAATTTATTTTTCTTTAAAAAAATATTTGTATAACTTATAAAAAGAAGTTGGTCTTGGAGTGAGATTCAAAATTGATTTTGATTGGCTAAGAGCTCATCTGTTACGGGTAGCATCCAATGATGGTTGTCCTCACTATTGATTGACAATTAAGTTATGATAGGTTTTGCCACCTTTGAAAAAAAATTATATAATATTAAAAAAAAAAAGACAAAATGCTCATATATATTAAAGACATTATTTAGTATAATAAAAATAAAAATAAATACAGTGAAATTGATTGTGTTATCGCGCAATTTGTACTTATCCCAAAGGAAAATGCTAAAGAAGGGAAAATTGGCATAACAGGAGGTTGTCCTATCACTGTCACATTAATAAGACACCTCTTTATGTTTAGGGTTGATGGCCCAGGGGAGACGTCCCCGATGACCTAGGGGTTTGAGAAGGTAAAGGTGGAAGTGTCAATAAAAGTCATCCCTCCTCACAAGTCACTAATCATAAAGTCCCAAAGTTTTATTAAGTGAAGCAATGATGTGCTTGAGTGTACCTGCCTAGAACAAAGCAACAAGAAAACAATATCTTTTGCAAGTACAATTTGATGTTAGTGCTTCATAAAACCTTGGACTTGTCGATAAAAGCAATAAGTTGATAAAAGGTGAAGCAAACAGAAATATATAACATCAATGTATATATAACAATAGCTTCACAATTAATGCCTTAAATTAGGCTTCACAATGACCAAAAATGATAATCAACAATAGCAATATACTAACACTTGTCAAAAGCTTTTTTAGGCAATGTAAAAATCAACTTTTGCAATTGCTTTTAAGATCTTTTACTGTTGCAATAGTTGGTTGTAGATTAATTTTGTAATAACAGCAATAAGGTTAGTGGATTAGTCTACTCTAGGGTTAGGAAAGGTTAGTAGGTTGCTTGAGGTAAAATATTTAAGGGTTGATCTCATCAATCAATCAAATGTAAGGCCTAGATCGGTGTCTTTAGGGTTAATGGAGTCACTTTTAGTAGCGGAAATCTTGAAGAAATCAAATGATAATGTGAGAGATAGAGACAAGAAGGTCAATGATTAAGGTGTTGGTAACCCAAGGCCTCAATCACTAAACCCTAGAAGGAAAACGACCACTAGGAAGTAGGTAACCCTAGGCCCTAGCGGTTTTCCTTCTTCTTTAGCTCAAGGATGAAGTAAATGATGGTTTGATGAGGCAAAATGGTGCTAGGGTGCTACAATGGTAGGGTTCTAACACAATTGCCTGAAGAGGTAGGGTTTCTAGCACAATCTAGTAGGTGAAAAGTTGTTAAGGCAAGGACAATAACATGTGCTTTGACCTCCTAGGGTTTTAAGCTAGCAATTTCATAATCTTGGAAGAAATGCAAAGTAAATGTACCATAACCATTCAAAGTAAAGAATAATTGCATAAATTCACTTACATTCATCTAGAATAATCTAGCAATAGGCCTAGTTGAAGACTTTCCACCAAGAAAAATGCCAAAAACACCAAATTTAGCCTTCTCCAAGAGTTGTGCACCACTTAAATTTCAACCAAAGACCCTTAAGGGAGTCAAATTTCAGACCTCACTTAGTGAGTCAATGAATGATGAAAAAATACAAGGCAAAAAACCCTTATTTATACAGTTACAATGACCTTCAATTACAAAATTAGGTCAAAAAGGCCGACATGGCCAATTTACATGAAATATCCAGTTTTTTACATAAAACTGACAAATTAAACCCTAAATCAAGTAAGAGAGGTGATGTCATGCCCTTTTAGGGTGACGTTGTGCCTCCTAGGTGAAACGTTGGCCATGAGCAAAACGTTAGGCCTCCCAAGGCCTTTGGATCATGCCACATGTGCCACTTGGCACACAACTGCCTCCATTGTGTCCATCTAACATTGGGTGATGTCAAGGGTCACACATGTGACATCATGGGCCTTCCAAGGCCAGCACCATGGTGGGAGGGAAAGACCCCCATGGGTCAAGGCCTGTCAGGTTGTCTCTGGTGGAACATCCTCCTCTCTCTCCGGTGCAAGCCTCTGGTATGTGTTTACCCCTGGCTGGGGTCTCAACATCCATCTGGTGGGATTTTATCCCTATGGAGGTCTGAACTAATCATATCCCCATGTGTACCTTTCCGTCGAGTGTGGCCCTGCAACAAAAACAAGTACGCCCTCCATGGGCTCACAAGTCACAAGGATCATAGCAATGTCAATCACATCTAATCATCAAGTTACCCAAACATGTGCATAAAATCCCCCGTTTCTCAAACAAGTGCTCAAAGACGTTATGCTATTCTACAAGCCAGGTTTGCAGAGGGCCTCAGGACATCCTATTGGGCTAATTCTCCTTAAGTGTGGGGTGTCCCTGGGTGAAGACCAATCTAGGTCATGTAAGTGCATGATATGGCTAGGGGATGTTTGGGAAAGGGGTGCAGTGATGATAGGGAAATGTAGGGATTGTTTGTGGGTGCCTCTGAAGAGGGTGAGTTGCACCTTATTCTGGATGCAAATGTTTCCTAGCCCATTCAATGCCATTTTTGCTCTTTGTCTTATTTCTTTTTCTTTCAAGAGAATAGCTGGGGGAAACTGCCCTGGTGTGGTAACCGATGGTGACAGTGTAGTGTCCCCAAGGCCGAGCCCCGTTACAGGTCATGATATATGCAATGAATTGTAAATGTGTTCTATAGGCTGGTGAGCCAAGTTTTGTATAAGCTGGAAGACTTATGTGTTTGTTAGGCCAGGAAGCCTAAGTGTTTGAGGGCCAGGAGCCTGTTGTTGTACTTGTATGTAT
>JASDQU010383366.1:0-11102 GCA_032191745.1 Picea mariana | reverse complement strand
AGGGAAAACAACACAGAATGATTGGAAGGATTCTTCCCAAGATGAAATCTTACGCCCACTACTCCCAGACTCTCATTCCCCACATGCCTGTTCCACCCGGAAGTATACACCTTCACAAGAAAATTCCATCAGTGCTACACCTCCCTCTCTGGGACTCGACAACAGGACGGATCAGGAAGTCTCAGAGCCCGAAGTCGACCTTAGTATGCCTCATTATGACTCTTATGTGAAACAATTTACTTCTAGAATCAAATCCATCACCAATTTTACCTGTCAAACCAAACGCTCAAATTTTAGATTCATCACTCGGATCCAATCCCAAGTCTGTTTGCCGTGTTGTTGTTGTGTTATGAGGGAAAAAATCTCTATGTCTAGGGTGAAACACAACAGACAGGTATGACTGTAGAAATCAACTCAATTCCAACATATGCTATATAAACCAATGTGCAAGCAAGATAAGAAAGAGGCCTACCTCGTTCCAACGTTTGATGATGTCCACCGTTGAGCACTTCATCCCAATGCTTTATACCTGCAACAAGTTCTCAACAAACAAGCAGAGAAAACATATAGTGATAATATAAAGGGGTTAGCACATTAGATAGCATAATCCATTAATAAACATAACAAACATGCCCATGGATAATAATCATATATTTGCACGATATTAATAGGGTAGGAAATGAGTATTTATATTAAATATGATCAACAGAAGCGTAAACATTACAAACTTCTGTGTCGGCACGGTTCGGAACCAAGAAACCAAGTTCCTTCCAACTGGGCCTCCACCACTTCAATCCTCCATCAAAGTCAAGCTCATAGAAGGGAGACAATGAGGTTCTCCAACAATAAGGAAAGAGCTTGGGGGTTGAACACTGTGTTCAGACTTGAGGGACAGAGGGATGCAGGCTCAATATGAAGTAATTTCTACAGAGTAACTTGGCTCTCAAAGTTGAATGCGTTCTCCCCTTTTCCATAGCTCGGAATTGGGCTCTTATAGCCTTCAAAATGCAATTGCAGGGCCGAGTCGGAACGTTTCTAGTATATGAAAGGCAAAGGATCAGAGATCTCCTGTCGTGACATGGAAACCCGACTCCATTTTTGTATTTTCTAGCACAAATCCCGATGTATGCGGGTTGTAGTGGAGCAGCCAGCGTATACACATGTTGTATAGTAGATAGGGCGTGTATATGTGGAAAAATATGTATTTTTATCTCTGGATTCATCAAAAAGGGATGATAAATCTGCATAGGGAAATGGAAAAAGGTCCTTTGTGCAATATTGTATAAGGTGAGGCAAATATTTCTATAACAGATGCCCCCTAATGTGTGAGATTAGAGGAGAATCTGCGATGGCCGAAATACATTATAAATAACCTAGAAGTGGTGTGATGTGGACCCAGTTGGAAAGACTATTCTCTCATTAAATTATGCACTGACTTTACATACATGGCTTCCAATAGAATACACTACAGATCCATGTGGAAAATATACCAAACAAGTGTCCATGGCCATGAATAGGAAAATACAAATGTGGTTATATGCCAAAAGTTGTCATAGTCACAAACAAGGCCCAGTAGAACCAATCTCAAAATCAATCTGAAGATATCTGTATACAGTGGAGTACATTCTGATCTCCCATGATCATGGAATTCATATAGGTATTG
Source organism: Picea mariana (assembly GCA_032191745.1). Taxonomy (NCBI): domain Eukaryota; kingdom Viridiplantae; phylum Streptophyta; class Pinopsida; order Pinales; family Pinaceae; genus Picea; species Picea mariana. The sequence continues at coordinate 9,439 of JASDQU010383366.1, read as the reverse complement.
GTCCAATAAAAAGGAAGAAACAACTCAGGAAAGTTGTGGCCACATAATGATGTCTTCAAGTCTTCTACAAAATCCACCAAGGTGCAAGTCTACATCATGTGAATAAAGGAGTTGAGGTCGAACACAATGAGACATCGTTTGATTATTGGTCATTGAGGTATACCGTTAACAAACGCGAGACAACCTACCATTAATGAAAGTAGGTATCAAGGCACCGAGCACATTCCTACAAGTGTGAATAAAGGGGGCAGTGTCGAACACCTGAGGAATCCATTGATCATGAGACATTGATGTATTCCCATCTATCAATGGTGAGAGAAGCTGCCACTAATGACTGCAAGCCTCAAGGTACTCAAAAAACTCTAGGTCTCACATCCAGAATAAATGAGTTGAAGTTGATGGAAAGAGACCCGCTGAAAGGAGAGCATTAAGACATCTCTCATCAGTCAACACGAGGAACAAAGTAGGAGCTTCATAATTTGGTGGAAATAGGACAAAGAACATGTTCACGAACCAACGACCCTGTGTGTATTTCGCGTGTGCCAAGTGCAAGTGGTACACGAAAAAGACCCTATGAATAACAACCAATGATGAAAACTGCTGACAAAGGCAATGAAACCACCAATAAGGCTAATGGCATCCAAGACACTACACGAATCCCAAAGTGTGAATAGATGTCTTGTCGTCGAACACAAGGGAAACCACCCATTCAACCACCAATGGTGAAATGTCGACTGTTCGGTTCAAGGTTACCTACCAATGATGAAAGTAGGACCAGGGTGCATGATATAAATACAGTACCATGTGATTCTGAGACAAATTGAGGGTATGGATGACATGCAAAGTCAAGAGTTATGAGGAGTGACCAACACAGGTTGATAGAATCCCTTTGAACAAGAGAATGAGATATACGGAAGACCCATGCAACATAGACTTGATGATGAAACCATGAGATGTAGGAGGCATCAATAAAATTCTCCATAGTGACTGGAAGAGTAACCAGTCGGTAGAGAGACTCTGTAATGAGATCATCTTCCTAAGGCTATGATAAACCCAAAATTTGTGGTGACAAATGGACTCAAAAACTTTGTGCTATGTTCAAAGGCGACATGACTGCTGCCAACATAATATAATACTCCCTTCCCACCCGTCTTTTTTTGGCTTTTTTCATAACAAATGAATGTTATGATGCAGAGGAGGAAACGAGTGTCACAAGTAAGCAAAACTAGTTCCAACATTGGAACATACCTATGCTCAATGCAAGGAAATGCATATGGGAGATGGACACTCGAGGTGATGTTCCCTCTTGGGTATAGGGTGTCAAATTGCGAAGGATATACACAAGGCTCTGCTTGGTTGAGGATGAAAAAGATGTTGAGGCAAACGGTTTATAACGCAAAGCAAGAACCGGCTAAAGGCTCAATACTGCAAGCAAGGGCATGAGATGCAATCATAAATTAACGCCAAAAAATGTCATTTTTTATGTCTTTTAGTCTACTTGGTGTGAAAAAGGAGTAAACTTGTGCCAAATAGACGTCTTTTCAAATCCAATTTACAAGTGTGAAAATGACAAGTTCACTCGGCGATCTTTTCTATTTTTGGTAACGAGTCGAAAAAGAGCTTAACTAAGACTCATGACCTTTCAAGTCCATTTTAACAAGTGTGAAAGGGACAAATCACTCGGAAATATTTTCATTTTTTCAAAAGGAGTCTGGAAAAGAGCTTAACTAAGAATCACGATCTTTCAAATCCTAAATAACGAGCGTGAAAGGGACAAATCGCTCGACAATCTTTTCTCTTTTTGGACGAGTTAGAAAAGAGCTTAACTCGGACTCGTGGGCTTTGTTCTAATCAGCATGTAATGGGGGAGGCCAAGGCTCCCATACCGGCGTTCTGCGTAATGTCAGTATCTTACGAATCGCTGACATAAGCTTGGTAAAGCCCAAAGCTCTCCAAGTCGAGGAGGATAAAGCACTAACAGAGTACATAGTCTCTGTGATTGTCCGAATAATGTCTCTTATAGAAAAATACATAGGTGGGGGAATCATATTACCCTTTGGACTATCCCAGCCAAAAGTGATCTTCTCATAACCAGGAGGGAGAGGACTTGGTGAAAGGGAAACTCTCTCTTTCTTAGAAGGTGCAGGATCTGGAATTTTGATGGCATAATCAAAGGATGCATCACTCTCCATAAGGAGAGTAGGATTGGCCAGAGATTGCATTGGTACAACCACTTCTTCAAATCTGGGTTGAAAAGGATGCGCGTCAACAAGGATAGGGGACGCATCACCCTTGACAACAGGGGTGAGTTCAAGAGGAGGTTGTAGCGGTGTTACCATCGTGTCAATCAAAGGGGAAGTAGTGTGAGGAGAAACCACAGATGCCTTAGACTACAAAGGGCCCTTGGGTGAGCCCCACGCTTCTGGTATCCCGACAGTAACTGGACACAGACGAGTAAGGTGATTTCCTTCGCAATTCTTGCAAAGGAACTTAGGTTTACATCTAAGGCGTCTAGGCTTCTCAATGTCTCCAGCATCGTTCACAACGGCTGGTGACATACTCTCACCATGATAGAAAAAGGTGGAAGAGTCATCTCCTACATGACGTACAGAGGTTGTAGATGTGGCATTGCTAGGGCTCGGGGTGATAATAGTGGTGCCCCTGACTTGACTAGTAGCGGTCGGGTGCGAATTGTTAACAAGACTTGTAGAAGTAGTTGACCCATCACCAACATAATTGACATAGGTTGGTGATGGAGCACCAGTATGACTAATAGTAACTGGGCTAGCGATAGGTTGTGGCATTTGATACCAAGGTCCAGGGAAAGATTGACTTTGAAACATATCAGTCCAGGAGGGGTCCTGGTTTACCCCATGTCCCTATCCAAGAAGACAATACCCTCCGCCTAACTGATTCGAGGAAGTGTGTATGGGCATCATCACTGAAGTCTGCAAAGAGACGAAAGTATGATAAGAAGTACTTGAGTAAGGATATATATATTGCCCCCTTGCGAGGGGGTTCCATGAAGAGGAAAGCACGAATCGTAAAACTGCTTCTCCCCATATGAAATACCCGGGGATACATGAGGACTAGCCATCAGAAAAGTATTCGAAGGAAATGGCATGGTAGATAGAGGATATATGGATGGGGTGTAATAAGTGGCATAAGCACCCATCTGAATATTGGCTTCTAAAAAAGCATAGCTAGGATTGGATCCATAAGAAAGAAGGTTCCAACCTCCCATGGGGAGAGCTGGTTGAGGGATATGACTCATATCGAAAGAAGTAGGCATCAAAGCCATGGTGCCCCCAAATCCAATGCTAGGATTCATATAAATGGACCAAGGTGAAGATTGCACGGGTGAAGGCATATCAACAACAAAATGACTAGAGACCCAAGACACAGATTGAGTGTTATAGATCTGCATACCATTGTGAAAAACGGAAGGCTCTACCCCCATGGAATGAGTAAGCATCATGGGGTGGGTAGCAGTAAACGAGGGAGCAAAAGAAACTCCACTATCCATGATAATAAAACTCAATATATACTCCTAAGGCCAACTAGTAATCAAAGAGCATACCAAAAAGTCAGATGACAAATATGCATGCAAACGGGCTAAAGTGGTTGAGTGGCCTCCCTCCCTAAAGAAGGTATGTCTCATCCAAGAGGGACCCGAGACTCCCCGCTAAATATCAAAGGTAATAGAATCAGTTATAGGGGCCCTCATGGGCTTAAAAACCAATCGGTCAGATTCCCCCAAAGAGGTAATCCTCCATAAAGGTTGTGTGATGTTTGACCCCTATCTGACCCAAGGTACTAGCAGAATAACCCCTGCAAGTGACCTATGAGATACCTAAGTCAAGCAACTAATAAGCCACTGTATAACCGATGCACAGGCGAGCAGTCGTAAGTCTGGATCACCATATGGGTAGGGTAGAAAAGGATGAAACCTTGAAAGCACCGCCTCTCACGGATGTATGGGCACTAGCAAGATCCCCAAATATGAGTAAATCCACAGAAATATCTCTGACGCTAGGCAAGTATCAGGGGGATATCCCTTCAACCAACTTCGCACGACCTCATGATTAACTCCGGTGTGAGTGGAGCCTCCTGATCTTACCAATTATACAATGGACTTCTCAACTCCCTGTCTCAGATACATATGTTGATTTAATTGCCTTGGAGAAGTTTGCTCACAAAATCCTATTCCAAGGCACTAAATCCTAGGCTAGTTTGTGCACCCTAAAAAATAAAATCGTGACTAATCAATTTAAATTTAAAGAGAAAATTTTATTGGCTGTGATTACTCAAAAAGGTATGGAAATGAAACTCATGATGTTATGACTCTGCAAGAAAAGTAAATATGAATACAATGCAAAGTCCAACTTTAACTTTTCAATGAATGATATGCTTATAAAAACAATGCGATTTTTAATTTCAACTCTGCAATTCAGAAGTAAAATGCAATCCTTCACTAAATGCACTAAGCTAATGGTAAAGATTCAAAAGACAAAAATGCCAAGCAATGCAAAATGCCTATTTTTTTGTATTTTCAATATACTAAAAAGAAAATGCATGGACTGATAAGCAACCTGATATATAAATTCTATCGTGTATAAAAGGAATAACTCAGGAAGAATACTAAGCAGCAAAGCATACAACCCAATAGTACAAGGACAAATCAAAATGAAAAGACGAGAAAGATTCTGCCCAGAAATTCAACTCCAAACAGGTTTCCTTTCATCCCAGAGACACCTAACAGGAACTACAGAGACCTAAGAAAGCTCAACAACCATCAGATCCCACCCAACAATCACCAAACCAAGCAAAAAAGCAAGGAAACAAGGTGTACATGACTTTTCAGGCAAACAGAGCGTATATACGCAGCTTGCAGTGAGACATCATGCATGTGTATGTGACTGTCAAGGAAAAAGGAGAACATGTTTTTTTGCTATGGATTTGGAACTTGAACTTGAAGAAGAAGAAGTTGATGGAGAAGAAGGAGTTTAAGGAGGAATTTGAGGAGGATCCTCTCCTTCTTCACTTTTAACCTTTGAAGATTCACCTAGAACCGGTCTCTTCCATTCCAAGTAATCCTCATATAGAACCTTCATCATATCCGACATGGCGAAGAAAGTCTTTCGAAACTCTTTCTCATCATGAGAAAGTCCCTCTTCCAATGTCATCTTCTCACTTTGAGAAGTTCTCTTTCTCGATCAAATCTCTGGATTCTCTTCAACAAGCTCACCTTCACCATGATTCAACTTTTCCCTAGTAATCATGCAAACTAAAAAACCAATCGTCAACTAGCTCGGATACCACTTGATCCGAAAAGATCTTTTAATGACTTGGTTGAGTTTTAAAACATGTGTTCATTTACCATTTAGGAATTTAATGAAAGAGGAAGAATTTAAAGAAAACATGGCAGCCATAAAGAAATATATAGATATGGAAATAATCATGAAGAAACAACAAACCATAACAACAAGAGTTGATAACGGAGTTCAGCAATGTCGCCTACGTCTCTGGGCATGTCTGAGTGGGTGAGGCTTTATTATTTATGTTCAAAGCTTCAAACCTACATCATAACAATGCCCAATGGATTACAAACAGATTTGGTCGTATTCTACCAGATATCAAGAACCCAACAAAACTAACGGCACTGAAAACGGATGAACGAAGCTCCCAGAAATGGCCCGCAAGGGTGCTCTCCTCAATGGCTTCCGTGCATAAAAGTGGCTTTGGCTTAACAATTCTTCAGCATTTTCCTATTCTAAACCTCCTATTTTGGCTTCAAGAACCTCTGGTTTATATATACTTAAAGTTGGTAACAACCTCCCAACTTCTCCCCAATATCTGGACTCAAAAAGGGCTCCAGATCCTCCAATATTGGCCAAAATCTCTCAAAACTGCTGAAAAATCCAATAAAATCTTAATATAAAGTCATAAAACCCACTTTTGGAAAATAATATAGGCGCAGCCCCTAAAATCCAAGCTCCTGTTCACTTGGGTGCCTCCATGTGGCCCTGGGCTAGGCTGGTGTTGGCCCTTAGCCCTTAGCTCTCAGCTCTTGGTCGCAGGTGTGGCCATATGGCCAAATGTTATACCTCCACGCGCAAATGGTTAGACTTGGCCCCTGGTTCCTAGTGCCTTGGTCGGTGGGCTAGCCCGACCGACTAGGCACCTATCCACACACATTAGCGCTATACTCTTATAGTAGTGGTTCATATGTAGTAATGTCGAAACCAGGGGCTAAACCCATATGTAACAACTCCCGCGCCAATGGATAAGAGTATGGGCACATGGTTGTGGTTCTATGGATGTGCGTCGGGGTTGGGGCTAGGCCTCATCCCTTACTCTGCCCGGATTATACCATATATTAGTTTAAATATAAACTTTTAACATAGTACAACAAGACATGCCATAGGCGGGCTGGTATCCCAGCTCTGCCAAATCTTTTGCCACCCGGACCGAAGGTCACGGGTTCGAATCCATGTGAGTCCAATAATTTTTCCAAACAATCGACCAATGGAGGGGTGTTGCATTGCAGCTTAAGACTGGCCATGTGGCACCATGCTATTCACCTAGCTAACAACCATGTATCAGACAATGATCAGTCCACGCAACTGCCAACGTGTCTGCCCTGTCAGCGCACCAACTATACCTACCATGTGTCACCCTTGCAGTGGTGCCACGTGTCACAATATGACTTGTCCACATCTTTACCTGCCCATGTCAGCGCCTGTCCACGTTAGCATGCTAATGCACCATGCCACATCACCAGTACGATTGTATGGCCTATATAGTCAACTGCCACGTCAGCACTGTACAGACTATACAATCACCAAATTTTGCTTGTTTGGCAAAATGAACAGAATGCGATATCTTTCACATACAACGTCTGTTTGCTCCTGTTCAAGTTGCATTGGGTTTATATCGACGAGGCCTACACACACATCTGTTTTGAATCCATTCTGATCACTTTTATTTTTAGGCCTTCGTGGACCCATTTTGACTCCTGGATCCATTCTGGATCAAGCAAGGTTCTAGGAAACTAGGATTTTCTTACAGTTGATTTGAATGGTCTATTTGGGGGTTTAATAACAGGGTGGAATCGCAACATTACCTTAATGAAGTCTTGTTCATTCTCCTCATATTTGTGTGTAGAAGTTTGTAGCAACAATTTGGGGCTATCCTTTGCAATGCTCAATGTTTATGGACGTATCATGAGAGACAACATTATTGGGATAGGGTGCTAAATTTACAATGATTTAAGTCTAAAAACCTTATTATGGGGGGAGATTTAAACTTTACCTTGAACATGAGATAATTTTTAGGGATAGTGTAAGGGTCGATCATCTAGTCGAGTTTTTCTCTAATAGATTTGAAGTTGTTGGACTAGTAGATGTTTCTCCAATTAAACTTTGTCTTTCCTATAGCAATAACAAGTTTGTAAAGGAAGTGATGTTCAAACAATTGGATAGATTTGTGGTACATAATTTGGTTTTGTAGATGTTTCCATGTTATAGATCCTGAGTTGATTCAAGTAGGTGCTCAGATAACTTTCCTATATTCCTTGAGATTGAGATTGACGAAACCAGAACCGAAACCTTGAATTTCAATTTGGGGTGGTTGAGGGAAGAGGTTTTTACCAGGATGGTTAAGGAAAATCGAAATTCGTTTGATTCCACATTGGACCTCTCTACTAGTGAACAATTTGTTTTGGCTCTAAAATATCTTAAGAAGGAAGTGGCAATTTGGGAAAGGGAAAGATACAGGTCTCGAGATCACAATCTAATTGAAGTGGAAAGATAAGTGGAGGAGGTGGTAGCAAGTCTTGGTGATGGTTCTGAAGTGGAACAATTGGCTAGGTTGAAATAGCTTGAGTCAAAGAGGATTAAACTATTGTTGGACAAGGACAAAGATTAATGAATTAAGAGCAGATCTCCTTGGATCAAGTTGGGGGGTAATAATGCTAAGTTCTTTCACTCCTTCGCCAACCATTGAGGAATGTTAATACTATTTGGGAAATGCAAGATCAGGGTGGTATTAATATCAAATGCTTTAAAGGATTAACATAACTTGGGGTTAAGAGGAGTAACTATTGTAATTTGATTAGAAAAAATGTTGAGACGAAGCGAGACAAAATGTCAATGCGGCTAGGGCCTAAACCCTAGCCGCCTCCGCTCTGGTTTTCGATTGCAGGGGCGCGGATCTTCGTCTGTAGCATCCGATCAAGGTTCCCCGCACACAGGGCCGCGGATCATCGTTTTCAAAGCATCCCTCCTGTGTTTCGCCTGAGTTTCACCTGCGTTTTTGCATGCGTTTTGGAGCAGTGGTCTTGGTTTACCGTGGTGACTTGCTCCGTCTTCTAGTTTTGCTGGTGGCTGACACCCTGCTACGATGGCCCCGGTTCCGATTGCCGAGAGGGGAAAAGATCCTTTGGAAGCATTCAAAATGTTAGTCCGCTCGGCAGGACCCAAATCCAAGCCTTCTCTCTCGTCTAAGTTTGTTAAGAAGATGGAGGAGATCCCTTCTCTAGAGCTATCTCCAGATGAGCCTTGCAATCTTGCCCTCCTTCTCGCAGAAAAGGCTCTCATCGGAAAGTTTACGGGGTTATGGCCTAGCCCCAAAATGGTGGAGGCATGGATGGATAATCGTTGGAAGTCGCTGATACAGGGAAACGTTTCTCTGTTCGCAGTAGGCAGGGGTTTTTTTGTCTTCAGTTTCTCGAGGAAAGAGGACTGTGATCTAGTTTTCAGGTCTGGACCTTATTTCATGGGGTCGAGAGGACTGTTCTTAGCTCCCTGGACTCTCGACTTCAATCCCGAAGCCGAGATCACCGCAGCCCCTGTTTGGGTTAGGCTGCCTCACCTTCCCTTGCATCTCTGGGGGACAGGATCTCTGGAGGACATTGGAAATAAGCTTGGGCGTTTCCTAGACAGAGCGGAGCCGAAAGGGGACCAGTTTACCTGCGCTCGCATTTGTGTTGAGGTTAACCTCGAGAAAGGTCTTCCGGAATCCATTAAGCTCTCCCTGGGGGAATGGTGCCATATCCAAGAACTGGACTACGAGCAGATTCCTTTTAAGTGCCTCCGGTGCCATGCTTACGGTCACTTCGCAAAAAGTTGCCCCAAAGCCTCTGAGGAGTCGGGACCAGCCAAAGAATATGACTTTCAGCCCGTATCTAACCGACGAAGGCAGTCAAGGCGAAAGGATCCACTAGCCTAGGCCCTGAAGGCCACTCATTCAGCAGAGGAAACTCTAGAAAATAAAAACAGCTTTGATGCATTGAAGGAAGATGAAGCCCTAGATCCAGAAGCAACAACAGTTAAGGAAGATCCTCCAGAAGATGAAAGCCTTCCGGAACCCACCCCCCCAAATTCAGAAGCAGCGAGAGAAATTCGGGCTTCAGATCTGGAACCCTCTGCCCACGCAG
>JASDQU010383365.1:0-11102 GCA_032191745.1 Picea mariana | reverse complement strand
GGGTGACTTGAACACCAATCTTCATAACTTGGAAAAAAGAGGTGGGAGTTGCGTTCACGATCCCATGCAAGAAAAGTTGGAATATCTAATCTTGGATTGGGATCTTCAAGACATAAATTCAAATAAAGGAAAATTCATTTGGACCAACAAGTATTCTAGACTTGGCCATATTGTTGCTCATTTAGATCATTTTTAAATCCACAATGACCTTCTTCTTCCTCCCTATTCCATATCCTCAAGAATCCTTCCCTTTCCCCTTTTTGATAAGAAACCAATCACCCAATCCCTTTCCCCTTCTCAAAACTTTGGTCCCATACCCTTTCGTTTTAATCCCCTTTGGCTAGAATCTGATTCTTTCATCTCCTTTGTTAAGAAGGTTTGGTCCTCCCCCATTCAGGGCTCTCCGAATTTTGTTTGGGAAAGAAAATTACTATCGGTGAAATGGATATGAAAGAATGGGAGAAGGATTCTTATATCCCTCGCTCTCTGGAAAGAGTTGCTCACATTTCAGAGTTAGAAATAATTCAAATCGAGATGGAAAATCAGGAAGTTACGGAATCCTCCCTTAAAAAGGAAAAAGAAGCCTATCAAAATCTTCACTCAGCATTACGAAAAGAAGAAGAACAATGGAGGTTGAAATATCCTAGCCTCTCACTTGAAGAAGGATATTCAAATACATATTTCTTCCAAAAACAAGCAAAACAAAGAAAACAGAAAAATTTTGTCTCAAAATTACAATGAGAGAATGGGTAGGTGCTTGAAAACTTTGATCAAATAAAGAATGCGATAGCTCATCATTTTGAGCACCTATAAACCCAAGATCACATAAAGGGAGAAGAGATCAATGAGTAGGCTATTCTAGAGCATATTCTACATTGCATATCATAATAGGAAAATGATTCCCTCATAAAATAAATAAGTGAAGAATAAATATCCCAAGCTTTATGGGGACTTGAACAGGATAAAATCACGTGACCCGATGGCTTCTCTGCCTGGGTTTTTAAATAATTCTAGGATACAATCAAATATGATATGAAACATATTCTCAATTATACCCTGAAGAAAAATAAAGTGGGTGGACCAACCAATTCGAATTTCTTGGCCCTCATTCCCCAAGAAACCAACCCCTCTAACTTCTCCAAATTTAGACCAATCTCCCTTTGCAACATTGCATACAGAATCCTGACTAATTTCATCACCAATCACATTAAACCACTTCTCCCCAAGCTCATCTTAGAAAAACAGGGAAGTTTCATGGAGAAAAAACAAATCATGGACAATATTATTTTGTTCCAAGAAGCCATCCACTCAAGAAGGATTAGTAAGGATAAAGGCATGTTAATAAAACTAGACATGGAAAATTCCTTTGATCAAGTTAAGGACTCCTTCATTTTCTCGGTACTCCATATATTTTGTTTTTCAGAAGAATTTATAGAATGGATTTGAGCCTGCATAGGCTCCCCTTGGATTTCCCCAGTGATAAATGGAAATCCCATTCAATTCTTCAAATCAAGTAGAGGCCTTAGGCAAGGTTTCCCCCTTTCTCCATCTCTATATATCTTAATGGCCAAATCCCTCAACCAAAAATTAGAAGCAAAACATAGAATGGGGCATCTCCCTGACATTCAAATTGCTCGTAGAGTGAAGGATATTAATCACTCCCAATTTGTAGATGACACTCTTCTCGTAGGGGAGAATTTCGCAATCATAGCAAGGAGATTCAAAAAAATTCTAGCTCATGGGAGGGATTAATAGCAGCAAGAGAAAAATATATGGCTGGAATATAACATGAGATATTCAAGTCATTATCTATAGAGTCTTTGGGTTCCCAATGGTTATTAACTGGTCTTATTTTAAATATCTAGGAATGTCAATATTTCTCAAATTCTCTACTTCACAGGCATGGCATGAAGTCCTCAGTAAAATGGAAACCCACATTTAGAGTTGGGGAGCCTGATGGTTAAACCTAATAGGTAAAATTTTTCTCTAAAAATATGTTCTTTTTGCACTAACTATTTTCCAATGTGCAGCCCTATTGGCACCAAAGAGAGTTCTAGACAATATTTCCATGAACCTTATAATTTTTCTATGGGCAGGAGGGAAAACAAACATGAATAAGTTCCATTTAATAAACTGTTACACATTGTGCCAACTTATCGATAAAGGTAGTTTATCTATTAGAAATCCAATACTCATGAATGAAGCATTGGGGGATAAATTAGCATGGTGATTGGATACAGGATCAATAAACTAGTGGAATCTTGCACTCATATCAAAATATCTAAGCCCTCGCAGATTTTGCAGCCTTGACACCCCTCTTTCCAATTTGAAAGGATCCTCCATCTCGAAAATTTTCAAAGTTGTAACACATCTCATTCAATATAAGCTATCTTGGGCCCCAGGGAATGGTGAATCCATCAATATCTGGAATGATATAAAAATGGGCCAATTACCTCTTGGGCAAGTTGAAGAACTGACCCTTGTTAAAACTTGGAGCATTAGCACATGCCTCACCAAGCTAGATGACTTATCTCTCTAGGCATAAAATGGGAAGTGGATGGGTTGGAGGAGTCTTTACCCACTAGGAAACCTATTATATTTGCTTCCCAATATGTACAATCTCCTTGCAGGATACACTCCTATAGAAGCTCAAATAAAATATACTTGTAGCTAGGGTATACTGAGTACTCTATTAAACAAGGATTTCAACACTTGGTAGCAGGTCTACCAAGGCCTCCCCATTCTAAGCTTCGGTCCTTCATTTGTCTTGACCCCTCTCTTCCAAAAATAAATGCTTTCTACTGGGTCTTGGTTCAAGGAAAACTTATTACAATAGAAAACCTCAAAAAAAGGGGAATTGTTGGACCATGTTGGTGTGCATTGTGCAAATCTACAGCGAAATCATCCCAACATATTGAATACTCTTGGGGGTTGGGGAACAACACAAATAACCAAGAATAAGTCTTTGTGGTGTATATGGGAATGCCACTAATCCAAGTAGAGAAATCAACTCGAGTCTTTGTCATTGGTGACTAGATAATATGATCATTAAGGGGTTACGAAGGCTGAGTAAGAATGCTCACTCTAACCATAAGTATATCTACCAAAGAATCATGAGCATAGAGAAAACATTTAAAACAACGGACTATTATCACATCTACAGAAGGAAAAATGGGAAGGCTGACAGTCTTGCTAAAGTGGAAAAACAACTGGCACATGGAACTATTAGAATCAATGGGTAACTTTAGTCAATACACCTCCCATAATCCAAAGATGCAATTATGCAAAACAAATTTAAGTACCATTAGAAAATGTTGAATCAGAGCATTAATTTTAGAAATCAAGGATTAGGAGGGGGTGCGACCCCACCTCCCATCTGCATTAAGATTAATCACTTCATCAAGGCACATGACGCACCAAGAGTCCCCGCCCCCAATACCCGTGACACGATCCCTCACCACTCATCACCACATGCTAAACTATCTCTGTGTTAATGTATTTAACTCAACCACAAATGAATTGATGACTCCATATGGGATTTTGTCTTGCTCCTGGTTCGAATATCTTGAGTCATTTCCCTTGGTTACTTTGGTGTCTCAACTCACACAGGGGGTGCATGACAATCCCAACCTCCTGTAATGAATTACCTTTGTGCCCCATCATTGTTGTGTAGGGCACAATCCTCTCACATCTGGACTCTTCTAGCCATTCCAAATTGGGATTATAAACAATGTAGCAGCAAGATTGCAAATGACCATTGGGAAACTCAGGAATATCATGTATGCTTCTACTTCACTAGTTTTAGTCAACAATTTCTCTTCTGAATTTGTTATGTTTTCTCCAAAACCACCACAGACATGTGGCGCCACAGTAATCTCCCTTGCCACTGTATTAATTGCAAGGTCGACAAATGTAGAAACAACAAAATGAAATGGAGTCTCTTCGAGTCTCAAATGCTCATCTCGTTCATCAATTATAGGAGCAGGAGGAAAAAAGGAATGATGAGCTAGCCATAGTCTTGCACACAATTAACCAACACTCAACACAGATCAATTCTCCTAGCAAAAATGACTAGCACAACCTTCCATTATACATTATTAATATTATACATTATTATTAATATTAATAATGGAATTTGTCATTAGTTACATTATTATTAATATTATAGGTCTCCATAGAAAAATTACAGAATTACACTTTTTCACTCTACTAGGGTTTTGATGTGCAACAAGAACTAAGGTTCGCAGTAACCTCGCAAGTTCTGGTATCACATGAGTAGCAAGCATTGAGGGTGTGTTGGCCTAGCCATCACCATGAAGTTGACTAGTGAGGGGGCGGGAACCCCCTCCTACCAAAATGTTGTATCAAATGGATATGGTCACAAGGGATTGGGATCGAGTGGATTGTGACATGCCTTTGATCTGAATCTTCCATTGCAAGGGCATAATGCCTATGCAAAATCCAACCAGGGTTAATCAATGGAAACCAACCCTAAACCATCCCATCCAAAGGTGGCTAAGGCTTGGGAGCTTGGGAAATTCCTTCCGCAAGCCCCATCGACACCTAGGTATGTGGTAAGATCAGAGAGAGTGGGAGAGAACAAACAATACATGCAATATCATGCCCTCATCAAAAAAATTCTAGGGTTTTGACCCTCAAAGAGAGATTTGATTAGATGGATCAAATCCCAGTAGAAGCCAAAGGGTCACTTCGACCTTTAGTTGGGCTCTTAGGGTTTTTTCACCATGATCTTCCATAACCTGGAGGATCGAGATTGAGTATTTGAAAATGGGCCTTATTTTCTCAATTCAAACAGGCTTTATTTGAGATTTTGGATTGAGCGTTTTAGCCTAAAAAAGAAGGACTTTACTCATGATCTAGTATGGATCCGACTCTACTCACTCCCTTAGGATTTTTGGCTGGAAGAGATCCTAGAGGGAATAAAAAATGCACTGGGAATTTTTTTCAAAGTGGTTGAGGTTACTAGACAAGGGAGTTATACCCCCTATTCAAGAATATGTGTTTACATGAACATCTCTAAACCCCTCCCCAATTTCATATGTCTAGAGCACCAAGCTAATGACTAGATCGAAATTATTGACTATGAGCACATCCCTTTCTGCTGTCGTAAATTCCATGAGCATGATCATCTTTTCAAGGACTACAATCTCAATGTTCCACCAAAGTCAGAGAAAGTGATGCAAGAGAAATCCAAGGATGGTTTCACACAAGTGAAAGGGAAAGGAGAGAAAGGATGCAAGAATCCATCTGCGAATCTGATCAAGGCTCCCTCCACCAACAACTCCTTCAATATTCTGAATCAAATCTTCGAAAATCAAGAGATGGAAGGGGTCTATCCAACTCCTCCCAATGGAAGAGAAGATGAGACAAAGCATCTAAAATAGGCCCCAATCATTGAGTAAATTGTTCCTACCCCAAATTTAGGCCCTTTAGTGGAAGAGAAAGCAAGGGAAGAAGGAGGTGACATGGACATCAAACTAGACAAGAGAGATCTAGTAGGAATTAACTTGGTGAGTCTTGAGGAGGCCTACTAGAAAAAAGAACTTCTCTCCCTGCCTCATGAAAAATTCAAAAGGTGCACAAGGTTTATATTGAATCCACCGTTGGTGCAACTTTCAGATCTGGAGTGGTGTTGGGAATCCAAAAATATCTCTTAAAATATTCCCATAATATGTCAAGAGCGGAGAAAAGACGAGGACGAAAATCAACCCAACAATTAATCCAGGATGTGGGTAGTTACATGGTGAAGGTCAAATCCAAATCATCACTAAGATTTTTAATCCCATCCCCTCCCAACCTTCCTCATGAATATCATTTCATGGAACATTTGGGACCTTAATAGAAGGAGCAACAATGTCTCCTCCGAAATCGTATCATGGAAAAAAATCCATATGTTGTATTGCTCCAAGAGACGAAGTGTGCAGGTGCTTAAGCTAATTCAATCCTAGCTAGATATTAGAGGCAAAGAAAATATGTCAATACTAATTCGAGAGCTCCAGTGGGTGGTTTATCCATTCTATGGAACCCAAGAACAATTATCCTTGAAAACTTTTTCTCAACCAAATGGACCATTATGACAAGCTATAGAGCCATTGGCTTCGACAAGGAGGGATTTCTTACCAATGTCTACAGGCCACATTTACCATCCGAAAAAACCTTCTTTTTAAAGAATCTGGAGGGTCTCAAGGAAATCACTCAAGACAAAAGATGGATTTTTGGAGGAGACTTCAACATCATTCTCTCCCTTGAAGAAAAGAGAGAAGGCATTCAACGATTGGATGGTCACAATGAAGGATTCAAAAACCTCATTGATACTCTTTCTCATGTGGATCTTGAGAATATCAATGGAGATTTCACATGGACTAATCGATGATTTGGTTCCAAACAGGTGGATTGTAGGTTAGATGGCCTTCTCATGGAATCCAACATTCTTCCTCTGGCTAGTTCTGATCACTAGCCAATCCAGTTATGACTAGATTTGGTGATCTCCCCGCGTAGAAATCCATTCAGATTTGATAAATTCTATTTGAATCACCTTGATTTATAGGAAAATGTTCAACAATGGTGAGAGGTAGAAACCATTCCCCATGGAACACTAATGTATTTCTTCCAACAAAAGTTGAAGAATTTCAAGCAACATCTCAAATATTGGAACAAAAACGTCTTTGGGAATATATTCCAAGTTCAAAAAAATATAGAGTAGAAAACGAAGGAAATACAATAGAAAATCATAGCTCAGGGTAGCATGAATCACCTAAAAGAAGAAGAGGTGCATATCAAACAATATTTGGAAGAAAGATATTCTCAAGAAATGACCCTTTGGAGGAAAAAATCCAGGGTTCAATGGCTTAAAGAAGGTGATAAGAATTCCAAATTTTTCCATCATAGAAACATTAATCACATCACTAGGCTTGACAACGCAAAGGGGCAACCAACCATGGATCACACACGTATTGAGCAGGGATTGGTCAATTACTACTAGGACCTTCTCTTGAAACCTTGTCCAAACAAATCTACAGCTATTGGAAAAATCACTCAGCACATTCCCTCCTTGATCTCGAAAAAACATAATACAACTCTACTCAGACCAGTAACTCTAGAGGAGGTATATCAGGAAAGCAAGGACATGCCCATGGAAAAATCACTAGGGTCGGATGGATTCACCATAGATTTTTCCATCACTACTAGAACTTGGTTTGGGAGGAGGTATGGTAGTTGATAGAGGATTCTCAGAACTCTGTTGGTTTGTTTCCAACGCTCAATGCCACCTTCCTCACTTTAATCCCCAAGGAAGAACGTGTCTCATATCCAAAGTAATTTTGTGCCATTCCATTCTACAATGTCATCTACAAGCTCATTACAAAGGTAATTTCTCTTCAGTTCAAACCCCTTCTTTCTTTCATTATTTCTCATGAACAATCAAGATATGTGGAAAGGCGTCAGATCATGGATAGTGTTATCCTCTCTCATGAGGTTATTCACTCGCTGAAATCTTCTGGCACTCTTGGTATGCTCATTAAGCTAGATCTCTCGAAATATTTTTAACAAACTAAGATGGAAATATATGTGTTCCTTCTCCTTGCCTTTGAATTCAACGAAGCCTGGGTTAGTTGGGTCATGAAACTCACTTCTTCAACCTTCTTTTCCATTATGATCAATTGTGTTCCTTCCAAACCATTTTCCCCCTCCAAAGGGATCTGTCAAGGGGACCCTCTCTCCCCCTTTATTTTTTTGATTATGGCATAATGTGGCAGCCGATATATCTAAGTCGCTATAGAGGATGACTCTATCAAGGGCCTACCCTTGCATGTACTACGACCCCCTATCTTGCACAACCAATTTGTTAAATATACAATGTTGATGGGATCCCCTACTACTAGAGAAGCCCACTAAATCCTCAACGTCCTTAATGACTTTAGTGAGGCCTAAGGAACCTCCATTAATATCGATAAATCCTAGATATTCCTTTTTGATACCCTTCAATCCATTCAAACCCTCATCTCCTGCATCATCGAATTCTCCAGGAGCTCCCTTCCATCCAAATATATTGGAATTATCTCATGGATAATTCTCTC
Source organism: Picea mariana (assembly GCA_032191745.1). Taxonomy (NCBI): domain Eukaryota; kingdom Viridiplantae; phylum Streptophyta; class Pinopsida; order Pinales; family Pinaceae; genus Picea; species Picea mariana. Next base: position 3,006 of record JASDQU010383365.1, on the reverse strand, counting down.
TGAAATAGTTCTTGGGAAAGTCTGATCGCCTCCATTAACAAGCATCTCAACTCCTGGACCTTCTGCTCCTTAAATCTTGCTAGTAGAATGGTGCTTCTAAAATCCTTTTTGCAATCCATCTTGGTCTACTTCTTATAAGATTTGGATACCCCTAAATTAGTGCTTAAAACCATATCAAACATCCAAAGGAAATTCCTATGGAAAGGAAATAAAGAAGGGAGAAAATGGGCGCTAGTCAATTGGGGGGACCTATGTAAACCAAAATAGGCAAGTGACTTAGGCTTCAAAGATCCTTCCTTTCTCAACTAGGTCATGGGAACCAAAATCTGGTGGAGATGGCTAAAAAAACCAAGGGATATTTAGGCTAAGTTGTGGTGATGCAAATACACCCTAGATATAGAGGAGGCATATCTAATAAGGTGGAATGAACATCAGAATGGATCTATGATATGGAATGTAGCTTGCCAAAACTGCTCCCTAGTTCAGGAGCATGCTTTTTGGGAAATCAGGGATGGAAGGGATGCTCTTTTTTTATGTATTTCTAATAGAAAATGCAAACATTGCAACACATGAGCTCGCTCTTTATGGTGGGACTAGAAAACCACCCACACATATCTCAAAGTTCCTGAGGGGTTGGGCATTGGACCTTGACAAGACAAAACAATGCTTTGAAGAATCTAGATCAAGAAAAGGCCAGACATTCTCATATGGGGACACTACACGAAAGGAGTCTTCTCTATAAAAGGAAGCCTACAGACTGAAATCCCAATTTCACCTATTACCCAGAGACAACATTTGGAATAACATTTGGCAAGCCAATCTTTGGCCTAAGGTAAGCACATTTTTATGGTTAGTTGCACACAAACACATCTTAACTTGGGACAACCTCAGAAAGAAGGGTTTCATTGGGTCATTGGTTTATCCCCTATGCCTACAACATGAGGAAACCATGTAGCATATGATCAATCAATGTTAATTTAGCTTCAACAATTGGGATCAAACAACTCAAACAATGTGCACCTATGACCTCCACCTGGGTAGCATTACTAACATTATTGACAGTTGGAGACCTTCAACTTTTAAGAACCCAATCTTAAACCAAATTTGGAAGTTGTTGTTGGGATTTCTCTTGTGGAAAATATGGCAAGAGAGGAACTGGAGGATCTTCCTCTCGAATCAACTATCTTGGCAAGGAATTTGGACAAAAATTCAAGACAATATACTGGAAACAGTTCAACAGAAAAAATGGTCGACAGATGAATTGTCTTTTGATTTGAATGAAAATCCCATCTTACTCAAATGGGATCTCTTCCTATCCCTAGATCTCAACCTGACTCTCAACTACCCTTCCTCTATCAATAGTCCTGAATTTTGGAAGCACCCCCCAGGCTTCCTCAAGCTTAACTTCAATGGAGCTTCCAAATGCAACCTTGGACCAACCGGTTTGGTGTCGTCTTCCACAATGATCAAGGTCAAATTCATCATATTTTAGCAGACAATATTCATCATGACTTGAATAATGTTGTTGAGATTTGGGAACTTATTTAGGGTATTCAAGCTGCCACTCATCTTGGATTTCAACAACTCATTGTGGAAGGAGATTCTCAAGTAATTTTGGTCATGCTCTAGTGACTTTTAATGGATCGGACCCTGCCAAGTTCTCCCCTAGCTAGCGAATTTTAAGAAACCTTTAATTATTGAAAAAAGTGTTGCTTCCTCAGTTAGTTCCCATCCCCTCTCATTTCCACTGAGAATCCAATAAGATTGTTGATAAGCTTGCCAATGCTGAGGTGAATTGTTGGGAGAAAAAAATCTAGATTGTGGAGGCAACCAAAGAACTGAGCACACTATGCTCCTAGAATGCGAGGAAATGGCTTTCCAAGAAGACATATCCCTGGATGGAGTGATATTTCCGCACACATGACCATGCACTTGGAGGAATATTTCTTTGCCACATGGCGATCTGCAATCCCACAGGGATAGATGGACAAAGCCTCCTATTTATTCAAAGACTCGATCATAAATCCCATTCATTCCTATATGTGTGCGATAAGGGATGGTGCTATGGTATTTGGTACAGTCGATGGGATGGGAAGTTATAGCTTGCTCACTCCAACAGTAAATATACCTAACCTACAAAGGAGGGAAAGTTGGAATGAGATGACAAAAATGCAATTTGATGGGAGGTTTTATATTGCTAGCCTAGACCTGGTAGTCTTTCCCAACAGGGTTTTCTTGTAGATGGTGGTGAAAATGTTGGCTCCCCTTTCCCGAGTTGTTGGAATTCACTCCAGCAGAATGCCACACATTTGGGAATGGGGAAGAGTGCGCAGGGGAAGAGGATATCACATGAGAATGTAGGCTCAATGAAGTGGTTTGATTCCCTCTTACAATGAAATTGATATAGAATCCATTACTATGGTGACCCAGGAGGCTAAGATGTGAGGAAAATCAACACCCCTAGTGGCAAGGAAAGAATTGCAGTCGACACAAGATGATGCAATTATTTGGGGGTGTAAGGTGGAATGGTACGAGATTGGTGTTGAGGAAGAGAGCGAAGTGGATTAGAAGGATTTAGTTTCTCCATTGAAGGTTGAGGTTACATTTGTTGTCTCGGGTGAGGCCTCAGTTATTCTAGGATTTTGTCACCCCTCTTTGCCTCCTCAGACTTAAGCGGTGGACAATAGTCCAGGTGAAGCAGTAGAGAATTCACGTTTGGCGGAGGAACACTTGAAGCTAATCCTTGAGATATGAGGTGAGTTAGTTGAATTAAAGTTCAGGATGGAAAATCTAGATCTAAAGGTTAACCTATTGGTAGACATTTTCTCTGGACCATAACAACACTGACACACACATGAGACACCTACCCGGAATGTGATCATCTGGGAATGGACAATCCCACTACAACTATGCCAAATGGACAATTCGTCTGTTGATCCGGTCTCTCACTCTGCACAGTGAGTGCCTTCTACAAGAATGATGGTATTTTATCTTAGTTTCAAGTTC
>JASDQU010383364.1:0-11102 GCA_032191745.1 Picea mariana | reverse complement strand
GTTTAAAAATGAACCCTAAAGAAAAGATCAAAGACTTTAATCAAAGGTTCTTGACACTAAAGAACCAAATCCCCACAGATTCGATGCCTGCCGAGAATCTTATTGTCGCATACTACACGAAAGCATTACATCAAAACATAGCCATTTGGGTAAAGAGATCCAAGAAAGACACGCTGTTAGAAGCCTTCGAAGAAGCCAGTAAGATTGAGAAAGATATTCTCAGCTTAAAATATACTACCAATAACGAGATAGAGACTAGTTCATCCTCCAAGAAGAAAATCGAAATCCTTCTTAGACCTCCCCAAAACAAAGCTCAACCCGAGAGTTCGGATTTAGAAAAATTACAGAAAGTCGTTCAAAAATTGTCCAACCAAGTTATAGATTTGAAAAGGTCGGCTGAAGAAGCTTCTTCACGCAAAGGGCCTTACAAACCCCCTTTTAGGAAGCCCTTTCCTACAAACCGACCCAATGAAAATACTGAAGGCCTAAATCTAGAAAGCTTGCAATTCACTATTCAAACGATCCTAGAAGCACACGATAACTTGATTCCTCCTGAGATTCCTGAAGAGGTAGCCGAACAAGAGACAATAGAAGAAGATGAATCCTCTCCGAACATTTTCGGACATTTTTCGGATAGCATCTTTCAAGCTAATTTCGAAACAGTCCACCCTTACAATACTAGGAGCAAGACAACAAATAAGCCTTCTTCTGAAATTACGACGACTTTGCCTCCAAAACAGTCTAAATCGATTGAGACTAAACATAATTCAGTAAACCCAAGTTTAGATTATGATTTGATTGAAGATCTAAAAAATCTTAGGGCTAACATTTATGTTTACGAATTATTAAAATTCCCTTTTCTTCTACAAAAAATGTTGCAGAATATTGCAGAGAACAGCAAAAATAGCAATCCGAACAGCAACAAAGGTGTTCAAAACAGCCCCAAAATTCCTCAGAAGGCCTCCGCCAAAACTACATCCAAGCCTCATGATAAAAGAGACCTTCCTATAAATAATGTAACAAATGTAGTTAAACCAGTTTCAGAGACTGCGATTAAAAAACAACAAACTTCTACTGTTAGTACTCGCAGAAACGTTCCTCCATTTTCGTTGACTTTTGAAATTTTCAATAGGAATGTACATAATTGTATGGTAGATTCAGGTGCGTCATCTAACGTAATGCCTTGGTTTGTCTGTCAAAAGATTAATGCCGAAGTTCAACCATCCATCTTGATCAAACTAGTGTTAAAGTGATAGGCGAATTAAAGAATGTGCTTATAAGATTGTCGTCTAATCCTAAAGTTCATCAAGTGATTGATATCATTGTTGTAGATATTCCAGAAGTTTATGGTTTGTTTTTAAGTAGAGACTGGTCGGAACAATTACATGGCTATTTTGCGACGGATTGGTCTCACTTGTGGCTGCCCAAGAATGGAAATCCCAACAGAATCAAGGTAAATCATGAACGTTATCTGAAGTTCACGGTAACCAATTTAAATGATCCCAATGAACCATTCACTCCTTCTGCCAATTTGACTGAAATACAGGGGATGGACACTTTTTCCAGCAATTTCATGGCCGAAACTTCTACCTTCACTGACCCTGAACAACAATCTAAAATTATGACATGCACTCAGTCAACAGCCTTCTCTCAGTGGTCACATGCACCCGACGAAAATCAAATATGGTCTCTTTACTTTGATGGGTCAAAATCTAAAGAAGGAGTTGATGCAGGGTGCATGCTCATCGATCCAGCAGGTAACAAGACTCTGATTACTTGCCAGTTAGAATTCGAATGTACGAACAACATGGTCGAATATGAGGCACTCCTGCAAGGCCTCAGAAAAGCATTAGATCTGAACATTCAAAATTTGACTGTCTTTGGTGATTCGAAAATCGTGGTTAGACAGGTAAAAAATTCTATCCACTATTTTTCTCCACACCTTAAAAGCTATTAGACTGAGGTATGGAATTTGATGAAAATTTTTTCCGCATTTAACATAAATTCTATTCCTATATTGAATAATTCGGAAGCTGACTTGTTAGCTAACGTCGCTTCAAAACTTTTTCCTGCAGAAGGCTTATCTCCGAATGCATTTTCCGTCAAACTGTTGTTCAAACCGTTCGTCCCAGACAACATCACAAATTGTAGAGTCTTTGATGACAATCAACAGATCATAATTTTTCTGCATATGGAAGAAAATTTCCAAGGTGCGGTGATCGACGAAGGTACCCATGACGAAAATCTTTGCGACTTTACGGTAATACCAGATCCGAGATCCCCAGAATCTTCATTAGACATGGTAAACTCTATCCCGAAATCTATGGTTAGATTAGAAAAAATTTATGACCTTCACAACAAGTTCAAAAAATCAGTAAACTGTAAAACGAATAGTTCCTCTTTGATGCATGAAAAAGTAAATTTGGGAACTAAAGACAATCCACAGTGCATTAATTTAGGGTTAGGGTGTTCTGAGCAAGAAAAGGTAACATTTATTAAGTTGTTTAAGGAATTCAAAGATGTTTTTGCCTGGACATACGACGACCTAAAAACCTTTGATCCTAACATCATACAACACTATTCCCATGAAACCCCAAACCCAACCTTCTCAACAAAATTTAAGGAAAATGCACCCAAAACTCGAACCAACGGTCAAGAAGGAATTAAACAAACTCCTGAATGCTAAGATAATTTTCCCAATTAGGCACACACAATGGGTCTCTAATCTTTTCCCTATCAGAAAGAAGAGTGGTGAAATATGACTATGTGTCGATTTCCAAAATCTTAACTGAGCATCTGATAAAGACAACTACCCTGTCCCTCCCATGGAATAGATCCTTCAACATGTATCTGGTTCTGAAAGATTATCCTTGCTAGATGGTTTTTTAGGGTATAACCAAGTCCTTATGTCTCCCTCAGACTAGCTCAAAACTACTTTTTGTACTCCATGGGGCACCTACGCTTATAGAAAGATGCCCTTAGGACTCATAAACGTCGGTGCCACTTTCCAGAGAGTGATGGACATCGCTTTCTGCGGCTTAATCAATCAATCTGTAGTAGTTTACCTAGATGACGTCACTGTTTTCTCGAAAAATAAACAAGATCATCTAGCCCATTTAAGATCTGTTCTACAACGATGTCGTAAGTATGGCATTTCTTTAAATCCTAAAAAATCTATCTTCGCAGTAGAACAAGGTAAGCTCCTCGGATTCATTGTATCGAGCGAAGGGATGATTATTGACCCTGAAAGGACTCGAGTCATTTCGAAACTGCCCCCTCCCTCATCAAAAAAGTCCATGCAATCTTTCTTAGGTCGGATAAACTTTGTTAGGAGATTCGTCCCCAGCTTTTCATAAATGGTGAGACCATTACAAAACTTAATAAAAAAGGATGTACAGTACCATTGGAGACCTTTAGAAATCTAGGCTTTTGATTCAATAAAAAAGTCCATAATAGACGCTCATTCTCTAATGAGCCCCGACTTTTCGCAAGACTTCACCCTCTACACGTTTGCCTCTGACCGATCTTACATTGTTGTCCTAACTCAAAAGAACGTTGAAAACAACGAGGTCCCAATTGCCTTTATGAGTTCAGCCTTCAAGGGGGCAGAACTTAATTACCCAGCAGTATATCAGCAAGCCTATGTTGTTTTCAAACCAGTAAATCACTTCCTATCTTATCTGTTGAAATCTAGGATGAAAATCATTGTCCCTTACCCGGCTGTCAGAAATTTGTTAGTACAGAAAGAACTAGGCAAAAAAAGGGCAAACTGTGTCACATCCTTACAAGAATATGACATAGAAATCACCCCAGCACAAATTGTAAGAGGCCAAGGTTTATGTAAGCTAGTCGCCGATTCAGTTGTAAGACAGCAAGAAGAAACTGATATGTTAAATCCAGGACAACATTATCAAAATCAAATCTGCTGTGTGCAAAACCCTGTTAGTCCTTGGTACGATGAAATAAAATTTTGTCTTATACATGGATCATCTCCCCGTCACCTTGATCCCACAAAAAGGAGAGCACTGAGATTAAAATCTGCTTCTTATCAGCTGGTTAATGGTATTTTGTTCCGTCAAAATTTTGATGGAGTACTTATGCGCTGTCTTGAAAAAGATGAAGCAGAAAAAGTCTTATTGGAATTACATGTAGGGGAAGATGGTGGGCATTTCGGTGGAGACACCACTACCCATACAGTATTGAGAGTAGGTTACTACTGGCCTACCCTTTTTAAATATGCTCATGCTTTATGTCGCAAGTGTGTGATTTGTCAAAAGGCATCTGGACGCATACAGAAACCAGCCTTCCCGCTGCAACTAGTTTCGGTAGACCACCCTTTTCAGCAGTGGGGTTTGGATATTATAGGTCTGATCAATCCTGCGTCCTCACAGCAGCATAAGTATATCATAACAGCCACATATTATTTCACCAGGTGGTCCGAGGCTGCTCCATTAAAAGTTGTAAATACCAGCCAGGTAATATCCTTCTTGAATTCAAATATTATTACTCGTTTCGGTATCCCTGAATGCCTGGTATTTGACAATGCTTCTTATTTTTCGTCTCTTGAAATGAGTGATTTCTCTCTAGAAAAAGGAATTAAATTAAAGTACTATGTAAGTTATTACCCCTAAGGAAATGGTTTGGCAGAATCAACTAATAAAAATTTGATCAAAATTATCAAGAGAACGGTCTCCGAAAACCATAAAAATTGGCATAACGCACTGTTAAATGCAATCTGGGATGATAGAGTAACTCCTAAAACTGTTGTGGGTAACTCACCTTTCTTTCTCATTTACGACAGAGAAGCGATTCTTCCACCACATGTCCTTCTTCCATCTCTGCAGTTATTGCATAAGGTACAGGAAGAAGACTGTCCCCCTTTGGAGAATTGAATTAACGCTTTGTTAAAGTTAGTGGAAGTAAGGGCTCAAGCAAAACAAAAATTGGATCAACATCAACTCATTGTTAAAAACTGGTTTGATTCCAATTCTGCCTCTGACAGAAATTTTGAGGTAGGTGACCTTGTCCTAAAATGGGACAAACCTCATGAGGGAAAAGGAGAGCATACTAAGTTTCAGAACTTATGTTTGGGACCATTTTTAATTGTTGAGAAATTGGGTCCCAGTTCCTTCCGCTTACAGAATTTAGAGGGACATCCAGACACCTTTCTGGTGAATGGCCAAGCTCTAAAAAGGTACTTTTCCTGATAACACCCCCATGCACCCTATGTAAATATTTTTTGTTTTGTTTGTTGTTTGTTTTTCTTTGTTGGTTTGTTTTGATTTTTTTCTTTTTGCTTATTGGTCTTTCTTATGAAACATATATGCCTGCATCATGGGCTAGTTCGGGCAAAAATAACAGAAAAAATTCCCCTCCAAAATGACTATTGAAAGTTGTTTAAACATCAATTGTGGTATTTCTCTGAGTTTGCAACCATGTTGAAGATAACTTGTTGTTTGAAAAGCGTTCTTAATTTCAATCTGCAACTGAAGGTATTCACGATCATCCATAAAAATTCTTTTTACGCTGTCCCTATTCCTTAAGAGAACAACTCAGAGATGTCTCCCTGCTCTTGAAAGTTAGTTTTATTAACAAACTATTTCTATATCTTAATGAAGGACATCTAAGAAATTTCTTCAAGGTATGTGACTTACTAAGATGTGTCCAAAAACTAGAATTTTCAGCGTCACCCAGCTCTATTAAATATCTTTAAAACTAAATAAATCCTTAGAGCGTTGTGGGAAGTGCTTGTAAACCCATCGGGATACTGAACAGGTCTGTTGGCAGCAGGTAAATGCATGCATGATGCCAAGATAACTTCGTCGGGGTACTGTACAGGCCCGCTGGCAGCGAATCAATGTCAGGTAAAAGAAAATTCTAAGATATGAATTCTTTTTGACCTTAAATGTCCTTTGTTCTGATCTGGAACTTCTTGGCAGGATACAGATATCAGAGTGGGTTAATTGACATCCTTGTTGAGGCTATGGACACCTGCTGGCAGCAGCGGCCCTGTCAACAGTATTGAAGATTTTAACTTTAATATCGTGGCTCTCTTTTGTTAAGATTGTCATCAACTTTTGTCTCTTTAAAATAACAGTAGTCTGAAACTGGGATGCATTATAATTATTTACGATGTTCAGATAGATTTTTGGTTGTTTTCGATTCGAACCTTTTTCTGATCATTCTAATCTGAACTCGTTCATTTGGCAGAGATAACTGCTTCTCCCAGCAGGTCGCCATTGTTGGCAGCAAGTATATAATTACCATTTTTTATATAGCTACCTACATAGGGTCTATGAAATTTTACCAATCTTCATAAGCATTTCTTCAAATGACCGTTGTAAATCATCGCATTTTACCTATCATCTGTTCATACATTCGTTTTCATGACTGAAAGCATGAAAACTCGCAACTATCATCTTCGTTCTGTTTTAAATTTTCAATGAAAGCATGTCGTTTATGATAGAATTGTGATTTTTGGCTATGGACATCTTGCTCTCAATGTTTATGATCGTTTCGATTTTGAGAATGCCTAAGAAGCTTATGGTTGTTTGAATGAAAGACCCCTATCAATTGGTATTTGATTTTTGTATTAATTTTGGTTTGATTAACCATATTTCTTTCATGGAAATTTTGACTTTTCAATTCTTATGAATCACTTAGCTTTGCAATTAAATTTGGATGCGCGCACTCTGTCCTAGCATGTACCCAATGCCAAGGTGGCATATGTAGTACAGGACGCCATCACTCCCAAGTATGGTCTCGGGCTTCACGATTTTGTTCCCACGCATGGTGATTAACGCCTCTGCCTACCGTTTGAACTGTCATAGCATTGTTTTGATGAGGCTCGGGACTATGGCTCTGTGGATTTTTACCAAACCCTACCTGTGAGTTATGTGTTGATTCCCTTCCATTCGGCATGGCTCCAGTGGTAAGGGTCGAGCCGAATGGCACCCAAACCCTACTATCATATGATAACGCCGGGGAGGATTTAGAAAGGAGCGGTTAGCATTTATTCATCGAAAAATTTAAGGGTTTCAATCTTTGAGTCGCCCAAGAGTTTGCCTTGACTTTTGATGGCTGTAGGGAAAATATTGGTGATGTGCAGTTAGAAGTGACAGAAGAATTCTTAAGCCAATCCATGGGTTTACCAGCAGTTGGGAAGAAATGGTTCAAGAATGCGAAAAGTTGAGGAGGTCCCCTGGACTTTGATGTTCACCTCACGAAAAATAACCAGTTGTGATCGAGGTATGCCAGTTTCATCCTTAAAACCTAGGTGGCATGATCTACTAGCTGTAGTGAAGCAATTCGTCACTTGTGAGGGTCGATTTGGACTGGTTTTCCTATATCATCTCCGTCTCCTTATGATTTTTATTGGCTCTCCATTAAATATGCCCTACTACCTGCTTAGAAGTCTGTATAAAATGGGTAAACAGTTTAGGAAGCAGAGGTCTGATTCGAGTTTATCCCATCATGGCTTAATTAAAATTATCCTCATGCACCAATTGCAATTACAAAACGATTATTGAGATGCATTCATTTCATGAAATGGCTTTGGCAATAGTGAGTTGGGACAGGTAGATAAACCGGTCATTGTTGAAACCCTTGTGAACCCTACAGTCTCTTCTCCACCGCTCTAGGCCTATGATCTTTCCTTTAATAATGAACCCTCGAATTACCCTGATGTCACTCAACGGGACAATCAACTGGGTTCGCATCCAAAGGATGGCACTAAAAATGTTAAAAAACCTATAGGAAAGAAGCTAAAGGGAAGTTGATGTTAATTTCAAGAACAAAAGGGATGGTCGTTTGATTTCTCGATGTGCTCGAAATAAATTAAAACCTTGTGCAGACACAATCAACACCATTGAAGTAAGTGAAGACTCAGATTCAGAAATTGAGAGATTTTTGGCTGAAGAGGACCCTATGTCATACGGGCTCTACCCTGACCGACCCTATGATTATGTTAGCAATCTGCCTCCGTGTCTAAAGGATAATCCCGAATTTCCCGGCATCCAACTCTATGACAAGCCTACCACTCACGTGGAGGATTATCCTATTCTTAATGCTGTCAGTGCTAATGCACAGTCCTTACAGTCACAGTGTGATGAGTGTCGATCGTGGATCGACAGGTACTATATCGATGTTCCATTGCTACAGTCACCACTTAAGTCTTTAAAAGACCAAGTCGATAGGTTGACAAATGAAAACAACAGACTTGAGTCCATTATCCAAGGGAAGGAGAAACGATTGAAAACTACAAGCCATGTCATTTTCAAGAATGTAGAGGTAGCAACAGCTATCGTAAACTCCAAAATTTCTTGATAAGTTTTGGTACCATGATTTGAGGTATGATTTTTTTTTAATTTTAGCACGATTTTGTCACTCTTAAGATAGGATATGCCATTTGATTGAATAGATTATCTTTCTTATAAAGATTAGTTTGTTTTGTTTATTGAATAAAATATGATTGTAGTTGCTATTATAACTAGCTATAGAATCGTAAGATTCTGTAGCCAGTTAGAAAAATTTGAATTGTTTGATTTGACAATTGAAAAAATATCTAAAACCTTCTCATTTTCATTTTATTTTAGGAAGATTAAGGAGTCCATGATTTCTAAGATTATAGGAGACACTTCTGAAGATCTCCCAACCATATCTGTTATCCATTTTGATAGACAAAATTAGACTCTTGATAGTTTTGATATCTAGTGAAATCAGGGAGGTTGCATCCCCCATGTTTTTTGAAACAGATTTGATATTATCAATAGGAAACAGTTTTGTTTCCTGGAACCTATATAATCATGTTATTTTGTATACATTAGATCATCTGAGCCTGGGGCAAGATTATGGATGTTTCACTACAGACTTGAATGGAATATGATACACGTCACAGCTTTAGCTTTTCTGTATAATGTTTTTATTCAAGTCATGTTTATTTCAATTTGTTAATAGATTATGATTTCTTTTGTCATCGTGGTTTATTATCAGTTGATATGATTAATGATTATATATTGTCCATATTTTTATGACCCAGATATAATACATAGTAATCATTCATTCAATTTGAATGAAGAGGTTTATCTCTAATTTCGATCAAACGTTTATACGCAAGTTCTCACAGGAAGAATTATCTTATTGTGGCTGCTTGCAAGATTATAAGATTACTGTGACTACATCTATTATCTGTTCTATTGTTATGATTCAAACTTCATCATTACTGCTTCACATTTATTAGGAGCAATTTCAGGATCTGGTGCAGGTTTACCTCATCAGATAAGGTGACTGGATGCTATGCATTGAACAGATATTGGATGTGATAACAGGCCAGCCCTGTTATTTGATTTCATTAGTATAATAGATATAGAAGTTCCCTGTAGTTAAAACACTTTTTTACCATCTGTTATTTATTTTGTTTAATTAGACAGTTTGATATTCGATTTATTATAAACATCTAAGAAAAGAAATCAAAAAGATTAGATAACAGCTTTCCTGTTGTTTATAAAATCAATTTACATTCGATTTTCACGGATTTAGATTAAAATTCGTAGCTTATACATATTACATATATATTAGAAATAGAATTATTTGTATATATTGTACATATGATAAGTAGAATTATTTTATAAGTATTAATTAGTTAAACTGCAGATATATATTAGATGTATGTATATTTATTAGCAGTTGTTATTTATTAGATCATTTTTTTTCCTTTAGTTATTTTTCACTTTCTTTAGGACTTAGATCGGCCAACGGAGCCTCTAAACCCGTCGGAGTGAATTAATCCAAACGGCTTGGGTTAATTAGACAACCCCGGACCGGATTCACTCCTTCAGTTGACGAGTCGTCAATTTCGCCCGTCAACAGGCATGTTGTTAGCAGAAGCCTTTTGAGGTCTGGCAGTATAGTCTTCTTTATAGGGAAGATCAATAAAATACTGCTCCCTAGTCCAAAATGCATTAGGATAGTCAGAAGTACAATCTTTTATAATCTTTTCTTTGATTTCCTTTATGGCTTGAAGACCAATGTTATCAACATTGTTTACTATCTTCTGTATTTTGGAAATCTTTTCTGCAGACCTTTCTACCTGAGGCAAAGGTTTTACTGATCCGATATTTACTTCAAAGGAGAATTTACTAGGGACTGAAATGGATTTATTAAGATTTTTGAACTGTACAAAATTTTCTCCAACAGTAAATGGCAAGCATCTATTTACAAAATCTTGTCCTAGAAGGACATCTGCTCCTGTGTCAAAGTAGTAAAGATTTACAGGAACTTTGACTCCTTTTATTATGATGGGAAAATCCGGAGCAAAGGACTGGATCCTTATTTCAGTCTTGTTGACAACTCTAAATAGTAAGGAAATAGGAAGGTATAGCACCATACTTTGCACAAGAATTCATTGCACCTGTATCTAGTTGAGCATCTAGTGAATAGTTATTATAACCAAATACTTTTATGTCAACTTTAATGACCAATCTATCCTCAAAACCATTAATATTATTAAATAAGCTTGGTTCTGGAGCTTGAGCTTGGGTAGATTTCTGAGAGTAGAAGGTATCTGAGGTTTCTGTCAATTCTTTTTCAAACAACTCATCCTTATGTTTATTGAGAAAGCTCAATTCTTCTTTTTCAAGCTTTGCAGTTTTCCAAATTTCTTTCATCAGTAATTCCTTTTCTTTGATAGAACTTTCCGATGTGTTGATCGTCTTGTCTATAGTGGCTTCAATGGTCAAGTTTGATTCTTGTTCTTCTTCTTCTACATCATCAATAACTTTTACAAGGTACTTATTTGCATAGGATTTTCTTTGATGTAGGAAATTTGGCTCAACATTATGGATAAAAGATCGGGGTGTTTTTGGCTGAGTTTTTCTAGGTGCGAATGTAGAATTAGGGGTGAGTAATATTGTAAATTCACCATGATTGGTTGCTAGAGAAAATTAATCTGCGAATCAATTGTTTGAAGTTGAGCATGAAGACGGTTGGTGACTTGGAATTGACCAGGGGTCAGTTAAGAAAGACGGTGTTGGACACTAGTCTTGCGCTGGAGAAGTGAAGGAAGATGTTCAAGATTAGTCATCATCTTGAGATCTAGGAAATTG
>JASDQU010383362.1:0-11102 GCA_032191745.1 Picea mariana | reverse complement strand
AAAGAATTGATCTCAAAGCGTTGACACTAGATAAAATTCTTAGAACCCTAAGTGCATATGAAATGAGAATCACCAAAGGTAAATCCACTACAAGAGAGGCATCCTTTAAAGAAGAGAAAAAACCAGAAGCTGATATAGATGAGAATGAAGAAATTTTTTTGAGAAGACTAACAAAAGGATCAGAAAAATACAAAGGTAAGATGAGCTTCAAATGATTCAACTGTGGCAAGATAGGTCATTTTACAAATAAGTGTCCTCACAAAATAAAGGATCAGACATATGATGATGAAGAGAAGCACAAACACAAAAAGGTCTATAAAGAGAATAATTTTAAGAAGAAAAGTCTTTGTGTAAAAGATGATGATGATCCTTCAGATGATGAAAATAGTGACTCTTATATTGAAAGTAAAATAAATGATCTCATGCTAATAGATTTAGAAGACCTAAACACTGAAAATACAGGAAGTGATCTCGTTGATTGTGAAGAAGTAGTAGATCTCAAAGGATAACTTGTCAGTGCCATGGAAGAGATTGATAGACTTCGAGAAAAGAAAAGAAACCAAAAACAGTTACTGCTCAGGTATGAGAAAACATGCAATGAACCATCTGAAGAAATTGCTCTATTGAAGGTTAAGTTAGAAGAATATAAGAGGGTTGAATACATCCTCAAGAAACAATTGAAAGAAGACAAAAAAAAGGTGAAAAATTGGAAGCTGAAGTAGTGTCTGTCACAAAATATCTAGAGAAATTTCAGGCCTTATATCATCAGAATCTGACAAGTATTAAAGACTCAGAAGGATTAGACACCTTTATGAATCAACAAAAGAATCCAAAGTTGAATATTGGTTTCAGTTATGAAGAGGGATCAAGTAGTGCTCATCCAAGCAACAAAGAATCCATCAAGTTTGGAAAATCTTGGGCCAAAGAGGCCACCTAGGGGAATGCCCACCTAGGGCACATAACTCAATCACCTAGGCGCAACACTTCTTCACCTTTTGATGATGAATTAAATATATGTAAAATAAATGGTTCCCTTGGTATATAAGGTGAAACAGGACTAAGATAAAGCATTCTTACCTTTTCTTCTAAAGCTATGTGTCTTGGTTTTTTTGTTTTCTGTGTTTGAATTTTACATTCACGACTATTTTGTTTTTAGGGTTTTTGAAGAATAACAAGTGCAAATGCCTTCATGGTTGCCTATTGGTGACTCTGTTTACCATGCTTCCACCTCTGAGATCAATATTATCTCATTATCTAGCCACTCTCTCAGGGAGAAAATCATGTCCTTCGATTTTTTTGAGGCAGCCGGGAGGGTGCACCAATTGGGGTTTCTGCCCTTGTTGGTTTCTTTTTTGTGGGAATGAAGTGAGTGCGCCCTCTTCCATGGATGCAATGGAATTCCCCCACTAATACCCAAAGGTCACTCTAAGATTGCCAAAACCTTTTGGCCACTCTTGGATCACCCTGGTCTGGATCCCCATTTGCTTGGTCACCCAAACTAATGGTGCACCCCTGTTTAGATTTGCGCCACTGAGGAGAGTTTTTTATTAGAAGCCGAGCTATGGCTTGCATGGTCACCTTATCCTGTAGATATATTTCTTGGGAACATCAATTGGTATCAGAGCCTCAATATCCATCGAACAACTTTCGATCTTGAAGATTGAGCCAATTGTTTTTGGGGGTTTTCATGAAATAATCCAAAGTTTGCCCATTACAGGGTTTCCATTTTATGCAAGAAGATCCACATATATCATAATCCCCAAGGGTGCCCACATATCCATTGCCATAGAGAGGAGCTACACATATCTAAATCAATACAGATCTCTCTCTCTAGACTAGTTCAAGCTCCATTGCCTTAAGGTTTTGAGTCCTCTGTTCTCAAAACATAGTCCTTTGTCCAGAATTGCAACCTAGGGGTGCCTTTTCTCTTCAGCTAGCCTCACAATGCCTCCATGCAAATATCATTTGGAAGATGACTCATATTTGAACACATCAAATCCTGTCTAAGATCTTGCCTCCATCCTCAATGAGCTTCTTAGAATGCAACAACAAAACAATCCAGATCCATTCCAGTTGGACACTCCAATCCAAATACCCAAGTTTGTTGGAAAAACAAATGGTGAAATGGTGGATTCTTGGATTTGTAGCATATCCACCTATTTAAATACATGTCTAGGCCTTATCGAGGAAATAAAACTCCATATTTCCACCTTGCAATTAGAAGGACTGGCACAAACTTGGTGTGATACAGAGAAAGAGAAGAGCACATTTGTGATAGAGATTGGGGATGCTCCAGAATCGTCTACTTCACAACCCATCCAAACCTGTGATCAACTTTCTGAAGCTTTAAGAAATCACTTCTGCCCACCTAGGTATGTGCAATCCTTATGGATCAAATGGCACCAACTTAGACAACTCCCTTCACAAGGAGTGAAAGGCTACATAGTCTTCTTCCACAAGATGTGCCTCTTACTTCATGTTCTAGATCCGGAAGATGTAGCCCAATATCATGCCAAGTAGCGCCATTAAAAACAAACAACCTTCCTAGCCTTTCAACCAAGGGATCAAGTCTGGTTACACTTGGATAAGAAGCGCTTCAAAGGCCACCATCACAAGCTTCTGCCAATCAGATATGGTCTGTATACAATACTTGACAAGATTGGAGAAAATGCATATAGGTTGAATCTCCCACCACAACTGGGAATCCACAATGTCATTAATGTAAATTGCTCAAAGTTGTTTGAGCCTTCCCTCTTCGAAGAACTAGTCACCATCACTCATTTAGTGGACAACATTCCTGATTTCTAACTCCCATTGGCCAAAGACACTATACTAGACACTCGAAGTCGCTCTACAAGACACCATACTTACACTTCATATATGGTAACCCACCAAGGCAAAACTCCATCTCAGGAAAAGTGGATCACAACTGATGTATTTCACAACAAGTTTTCACATCTTCTCATGGAAACTAGGACGCCTCCAGATCTAAACAGGGAGGAATTGGGCCAAGGAGGCCACCTAGGGGAATGCCCACCTAGGGCGCACAAGTCAATCACCCAGGCACAACATTTCTTCACCTTTTTATGATGAATTAAATATTTGTAAAATAAATGGTTCCCTTGGTATATAAGGTGAACCAGGACTAGGATAAATCATTCTTACCTTTTCTTCTGAAGCTATATGTCTTGGTTGTTTTCATTTCCGAGTTTGTATTTAACATTCAAGGCAATTTAATTTTTAAGGTTTCTGAAGAATAACCAGTACACCTTCCTTCATAGCTGCCTCCTCGTGACTCTGTTTGCCATGCTTCCACCTCTGAGAGAAATATTATCTCATTATCTAGCCACTCTTTAAGGGAGAAAATAATTTCCTTCTAGTTTTCTGAGGAAGAAGGGAGGGCACATCAATTGGGGTTTGCACCCTTGCTGGTTTCTTCTTTGTGGGAATGAAGTGAGTGAGCCCTCTTCCATGGATGCACTGTGATTCTTCCACTAATCACTGGAGGTCACTTTGATATCTCCAAAACCTCTTCGCCACTCTCAAATCACCCCAATATGGATCCACATTTTCTTGGTCAACCAAACTAGTGGTGCACCCTGTTCATATTTGTGCCCCTGAGGAGAGCTTTTGGTCAGAAGGTGAGCTATGTATTGCGTGGTCACCTTCTCCTGTAGATCTCCTTCTTGGGAAGATAAAATCTACAACCATTCATAACAAAGAACCTATAGAAACAAAGGAAGATAATCCACCGCCAAGGAGGAGTGAAGGAAAAAGTACCAGAACTGAACCTGAAGAACAAAGAACTAATACACCCTTTGCTCAAGAAAATCATTAGCATGGAAGAAATTGACCTGTTCAAAGAAGACAACCTTTTTCCAGGTACAAATATTTTTTCTATGGATATTTTTTTTACTATTCTAACTTTGGCCACAAAACTATAAATTGCTCTTAAAGATTTAGACAGAAGCAATCAATACACCCAAGGAATAATTATCTGCTACAAAAACGAATGAGACAACCAAGTAACAAAAAATCACAGACTACAAATCATGTTATGGTTGGGAAAAAGATGCAGATTAGGCATAACAATCATTATTATCCTTTATTCAATGAACCAGAATGTTACATCTGCCATAATTATGGACATAAAGCTACAGACTGTGGTGTAAAGAAATACAAACCAGATTCAAATCACAGAGATGAAAATGGCAAGGTTTGGAATAAGAAAGAAGATAACAAGTGTGGATTAGTGTTGTCAGCTCAAAGACAAAAGATCCCCTGGTATATTGACAGTGGATGCTCCAATCATATGACATGTGACAAACGTAAGTTCCTATCACTCAAAGAAAATAAATCAGAAAATGTGAGTTTTGGAAATGATGCTCCATAAAATATCAGAGGTAAAGGTATAGTAAGCTTAAGTAATGGAGGAGGCAAATCTTAATATGTATTATTAGTTGATATATTAAAGCATAATCTTCTTAGTATCAGTCAAGTGTGTGATAGAGGATGTGAAGTCACTTTCACTGCCAAGGGTTGTAAAATAAAAACAATGAACATAAGAGAGTTGATTTCAAAAGGGGTTAGAACTGAAAACAATGTATATGTTCTAAAGGAAGATAAGGAGGAATGTCATTTAAGAAAATTTGATGAAAGTTGGTTATGGCACAAAAGGATGGGACACCTAAATTTTGATCATATTGTCAAACTGAATAATGAAGGTGTTGTGAAATATCTTCCAATAATATCTAAGACTCATAACTCTGTATGTGAATCATATCAAATGAGGAAGTTGAATTGTGCTCAATTCAAATCAAAGAGTTTCACATATTCCGAGAAACCACTTCAAATTATTCACATGGATCTATGTGTACCATCATGAAAGGAAGGAACTGAAGGAGAACATTACTTTATTCTAGTGATTGATGACTTCTCCAGGCTAACATGGGTTGCCTTTCTGAGAGAAAAATATCATGCGTTTGAGAAGTTCAAAATTTTTAAGGTGTTAGCTGAGAATCAGACAGGAAGGTAGTTAAATTCAATTCACTCAAAGAGGGGAGGACAATTTCTATGAATGAAATGGAATTAAAAGAGAATATATTATTCCAGGTACTCCTGAACAAAATGAAGTTGTAGAATGCCAAAAATGGATCAGTATAGCAGATGGAAATGGCTATGATGAGTGAAAGGAACATTTCACAAACCCTTTAGGTGGAGGTTATTCACACGACTGCTCATATTTTAAGCAAAGTGCATCTAAGTCCGAACAGTGATAAAACTCCATATGAGTTGTGGTTTGGTCGACCTACATCAATCAAGCACTTCAATGTATTTGGAAGTAAATACTACATCAAAAATAATGATAATCATATAATTTTTTTTTATGGTAGAGTTGATGAAGGTATCTTCTTAGGATATGCAACAAACAGTAAAGGATACAGATGCTTTAACAAAAGTATGCATAAATTAGTCCAGTGTATTAATGTTCGAATTGATGAAGAAGCTCCTATAAAAGATCAGCAAAGAATAAGCACCAAGTCAGATGAAGAAGATGATGAGAATAATGAGAATGAAGAACAACAAATGTCAGAGTCATGAAAATATGATGAATCAGGTGGAGAAGAGACACCCAGACAAGAAAAATCAATACAACAAACAACATCAAATCCTTCCTCTGGAATTACTCAAAAGAATAATACTGCAAGTCAGATAATTGGTGAAAATGACAAAGGTGTACAAACTAGGAAAAGGATAATCAAAGGCAATGAGAAATCAAGCATAGCCTTCATATCCATGGAGGAACCCAAGAACTTTAATGAATCCAATAAGGATGTAAATTGGTTAAAATCAATGAATGAGGAACTAGATTAGATTGGAAAGAATGATACTTGGGAACCTTTTCCTAGGCCAACAAATAAAATGTAATAGGATCCAAATGGGTCTACAAAAATAAGATGAATGAGCAAGGAAATATTTTAAGAAATAAGGCTAGACTGGTCTACAAAGGGTATTCTCTAATAGAAGGACTAGATTTTGATGAAACATTTGTGCCCATAGAAATATTAGAAGCTATTAGAATGTTTCTTTCCTATGCTTTTATAAGAAGTTTAAAGCCTACAAAATGGATGTCAAGTCAGATTTTGTAAATGGAGATATAAAATAAGAAGTATATATGGAACAACCAGAGGGTTTCCAACCGTCATATAATCATGACCTTGTCTGCAAGCTAAAGAAATCCTTCTATGGTTTGAAACAAGATCCTCATGCCTGGTATTATAGATTGGATAAGTATCTTCAACACAAAGGGGTCAAGAGAGGAACAATTCACTGCAATCTATATATCAAAACAAAGGATAATGATTTTCTAATTTTGTTGGTCTATGTAGATGTCATCATGTTCGGAAGTAATAATTCTTCATTGGTACGATGGTTTGCTTTTTCCATGCAGTCTAAATTTGAAATGTCTATGATAGGGGAATTATCATTTTTTCTTGGTCTGCAAATTACTCAGAGGTTTGAAGGAATATTTTTTTCTTAGGAGAAATATCTAAGAGAAATGTTAAAAAGGTTTCAAATGGAATATTCTACACCTATGAGCGCACCTATGGTCAATTGATGCAAGTTAAGAAATGATGATGACTCCCCTGATGTTGATCAGAGTTCACCTACGTCTATGATAGGAATCCTATTGTACATCAAAATATCTTGTCCAGACATAATGCATGTTGTTGGAATGGTAGGAAGGTATCAATCTGCACCTAAACAAAGTCATTTTCTAGTTGTCAAAAGAATATTCAGATACTTGAAAGGAACAATGAACTATGTCATATGATATCCTATGAATCATAATTTTCAATTATCATTCTATTCATATGTTTATTGGGATAACTACATGGATGAAAGGAAAATCACGAGTGGAGGGGCATTCTTCTTAGGAGATTCTCTTGTAGCATGGTTGAGAAAGACGTAAGGTTCCATTTCCTTATCAACTACAGAAAATGAATACATTGCATCTTCCAATTGTTGTACCCAAGTATTGTGGATGATTCAGACACTTGCAGACTTGGAGGTCAAATATATTGCACCAATTCCAATTCATTATGATAATACTAGTGTAATTAGTGTGTCAAAGAATCCTATATTTCACTCCAAGACCAAGCATATACCCATAAAGTATCACTTATTGAGGGAACAGGTTATCAACAATGTTGTTTCTTTGCATTATATTACATCCAAAGATCAGATTGCTTATATCTTCATTAAACTGCTTGCAAAAGCTCAGTTTGAGAATCTATGTGAGAAGTTGGGTGTGACCCTGTTATCAAGTTAAAATAGTCTATCTGATCAGTGGGAGAGTTCTCATAGTATATCTAATAAGGGGGGGAGTGCTTCAGGGGGAGGACAAAGTCACTCTCAGTTCTCTTTGACATTGATGTCAAAGGGGGAGAAAAAGGTGTGGTCTTCTATAGTTGGAGGTCTATGAAGAATAGTGCAGCCTTTCAGGGTTGCCATCAATCCCAAAGGGGGATATTGTTGGCACGTTTACAGGAAGAGTCTACTTTTCATTGATAGAAAGAACAACAACGATGATGGAATATTGGAAACAATGATGGAAAAAAATAAAGCAACGATGATAGCATCGAGAATTGTTGTCTATAAGCTCAGGAGGACGAGCACAGGACTACCAAAAGTGTAGTAGAAAGACCCTTGAGGTCCAAAGGATCAAAACCATTTAATAATATAAACGAAGTCAAAATCTTAGAAGAGATAGCATATTTACCATTACATTGGTGAGAAATATCATATGGGACAACACTTTCCAGAATTCCAGATGAGGTCCAAGAGATAGGCTTGTAGGAGGAACAAATGTCAAAGCCTTTGAATACTTAGAAAATATTATAAATCGGAGAAGAGCGACAATGGCCATTGGATCATTGATTCAAAAGACCAATAACCATCTAATCAAACCAAGGTGCGCGAGCCTTAGAACTCTACACACGAAGGAGAGGAAATATGGAACATTGGATCACGAGAGATTGTGGACCATCGATATGATGTAAGTGAAGTTCGAGGATTTTGAATTCGGAATATTTGCAAGGCGACCAGGTGAAAATATCCAAGAGATGAAGTAGAGAAGTGAGAATTCATGATTTGATCTGGACCATTGGATCATGAAGGATTATGGACCATCGATTTGATGTGAGAAAATATCGAGAAATTAGGAATCAGAAGAAGGGAGGTGAGCCAAATTTCAACATCGTAAAGTGTGTAGTCGCGAAATGTGAAGAGGATATCTTGATTGTTGGATCACGAAGAGATTTGGACCATTGATTTGATGAAATCACAAGTTCGAGAATCAAAGAAAGGAGTTGTTCTAACCTATGACATTGTGAGTTGCAGAATCTCTTGTGTGAAGAATAGATCTGGACTGTTGACCTAGGAATGTCATGGGTCGTTGATCTGGTATGAAGAAGTTCATATTTCGAGAGCTTGGACTTCAAATAATGGAGGAAAGATAGCTCGCGAGATCGTGAAACATGAAGTCTTGAAGTGGATTTTCGACTGGCGTGTGGTCACAGTCATAGGTCACGTTAATGAAGAATAAGGGAAGGAGATAACATTGTTAGGATCCTCTTCATAGATTGGGAGTTTATAAAATCGAGGTGATCTTCCCAAGAAGGTGATCTATAGAAGAAGGTGACCACACAAGCCATAGCTCAACTTATGACCAAAAAATCTCCTCAGAGGTGCAAATCTGAATAGGAGTGCACCATTAGTTTGGGTGACCAAGCAAATGGGGATCCATATTGGGGTGATCCGAGAGTGGCCAAGAGGTTTTGGTGATATCAGAGTGACCTCCAGGGATTAGTGGGAGAAACCCAGTGCAACCATGGAAGAGGGCACACTCACTTCATTCCCACAAAGAAGAAACCAACAAGGGCACAAACCCCCGTTGGTGCGGCCTCCCTTCCACCTCAGAAAACTCGAAGGAAATGGTTTTCTCCCTAAGAGAGTGGCTATCTAATGAGTTAAGATTTCTCTCACAGGTGGAAGCATGGAAAACAGAGTCACGAGGAGGAATCCATGAAGAAAGGCGCACTGGTTAGTATTCAGAAACCCTAAAAACAAAATTGTCGTGAATGTAAAATAAAAACTCAAAAAAGAACACAACCAAGACACATAGCTTTAGAAGAAAAGATAAGAATGATTTATCTTAGTCCCATTTCACCTTATATACCAAGGGAACCATTTATTTTACATATATTTAATTCATCATCAAAAGGTGAATAATATTTGCGCCTAGGTGATTGAGTTGTGTGCCCTAGGCGGGCGTTCCCCTAGGTGGCCTCCCTAGCCCAATTCCTCCCTGTTTAGATCTGAAAGCATCCTAGGTTCCATGAGAAGATGAGGAAACTTGTTGTGCAATACATCAATTGTGATCCACTTTGCCTGAGCTAGAGTTTGTCCTTGGCGGGCTACCATATATGAAGTGTAAGTCTGGTGTCTTGTAGAGCGACTTCGAGTGTCCAGTATAGTGTCTTTGGCCAATGGGAGTTGGAAATCAAAAATGTTGTCCACTGGATGAGTTATGCTGACTGTTTCTTCCAAGAGGGAAGGCTCAAACACCTTTAAGTGGTTTACATTAATGACATTTTGGATTCCCAGTTATGGTGGGAGATCCAACCTATATGCATTTTCTCCAATCTTGTCGAGTAGTGTATACAGAGAATATCTGATTGGGAAAAGCTTGTGATGGTGGCCTTTGAAGAGCTTCTTATCCAAGTGTAACCAAACTTGATCCCTTGGTTGAAAGGCCATGAAGTTTCTTTGTTTTTCATGGTGATTCTTGGCATGATCTTAGGATTCTTTGAGTGCTGATGTGACTGCATTGTGGTGTACTGCAATTTTTTGAAGAAATCGTTGGGCTGACAGTTGTTCTTGTTGTTGATGGAAGGTACCTTGAGGAGCCCAAGTGAGTGGAAGCTTGGTTGGAGATGCTGGTTGGAAGCCCAAGAAGGCTTCAAAAGGTGAAAATCCTATAGAAGAATGTGTTTCCTTGTTGTAGCTATGCTGGAGAATGTGTAAGTAATTGTCCCATTATTTCTTATGCCCAAAGTGAGTTCGGAGAGCATGCACTAAGACTCTATTGACAACCTTTGTTTGCCAATCTATTTGAGGATGGAATGCCATAGAAATATCAAGGTGGAACCCCAATAACGCCCATATGGTCTTCCAAAATGTACTAAGGAAGCGAGAATCTCTGTTTGAGATGATACTTCTTGGGAGGCCAAAATGGGTCCAGACGTGATGAAAATAGAGTTCTGCTATTTGCATTGCTATATTAGTCTTTGAGCATGGGATAAAAAGTGCCATTTTGTTGAAACAACATACCACTACCTAGATTGCATCATTTTTCTTTTGGGTTGTTGGAAGTCCACTTAGGAAATCTATTAAGATTGACTCCCAAGATTGAGAAGGAAGCGAAAGTGGTTGATACAACCCATGCTTCGGGTTGGATGGCTTGGATTGTGAGCATAAGGCACAAGCTATGATTAATTTTTCAACTTGAGGCTGCATGGAAGGCCATTGAAAATGGCATTGCAGATGTTGGGTGGTCTTTGTGGTCTCGAAGTGCCCCCCATAGGATGAAGCAAGCACTTCTTTCATGAGCAAGAGGGGGTCTTTTGAGTGTGGACTACATAGAAAATTCAACTTATATAGCCACCCATCCCAAATAGTGTAGTCTAGGAAGGGGTTCTGATTGATCACTGTGGGGCTTTGCAAATCTTCCCAAATCTCTTGAAACTTGGTGTCAGTAGCATATTGATCTTTCCATGTGTCATAAGTAGAAAAACGTACTTCTAGAATGGAAAGAACTCAAGTGGGAGGTTGACTTAGCAAATCAACCATTTTATTAGAAGTTCCTTTCTTGTATCTGATGACTAAGTGAAATTGTTGAATGTAGGAGGCCCATTTAAGGTGCCTTTGTTCCTAAATCTTCGATTGAGAGTTGATGAAAATCGAAGGGTGGTGGTTGGTATGAAGAATGGTTTTTTTACTCAACAAATAATGGCTCCATTGTTTGAGTGCTTACACCA
>JASDQU010383357.1:0-11102 GCA_032191745.1 Picea mariana | reverse complement strand
GGAGCATGCAGATAATTTGATGGAGGAGGGGGCAACAGAGGAGGAGGAGGAGGAGGAGGAGGTTCCACTTCCAGTGGATACAGAGGCTGAGGAGGAGATTGGACTTCCAGTGGATCCAATGCCACCACCACCTCCACAGAGAGCCATACCTAGAGTTGGACTTGGGTTTGTTGGGATTGGGAGGAGGAAACACACTTTTCCTTCCACCTCGTTCCCATCACTTACCACCTCAGAGGGAGCATCTGGAGCAGTTGGATCTTCCACTCCAACCTCATCTAGAGTACCTCCACGACCACTTACTGCTTCCAGAGGAAAATTGGTGCCCTTTACCCGTAAAAGGGCTAGAGCAGCAACAACACCACGACATTGAGGGAATCAATGATTTGGATTCCTATGATCTATCATTTTCATTTTATCATGTACTATTTAGTATCTAGATGCCTCATGATGATTCATCTCACGAGATACATTTATTTTGATCAGTTGATGTGATTTTGTATCTACTATCATCCTATTAGGAACATGTTTCAGAATTTTCAGTTTAGTAACGATATGTGACCACTTGACATCTTATGCATCTTATTTATTGGTTGTATTTTCATATTGATGTAGAAAAGTGTTTATTTGATGTTGTTGTTGCTTTACAAGTTTAAAAAAATTAAAAAAATTGAAAAAAATGATTGTTTTTGTATTTTTTTGAGGTCTTGCCGACATATTCCGACATTTTCCGCCGATGTCGCCGAGATGATCTCTTCCGGACCCTCACCGACACTTTCCCCAACACGACATTTACAGCATTGCAAGAAACCATGCCACTGTCAAGTAATAGGGATGAATACAAAGCTCTGTTCAACCTAGGGCTGGAAAGAAAAACCCCAAGCAACCTTAACTCTTACAGTCCACAAAAAGACTGTTACAGTAGTTCCAGAACAGTGCCAGAAATACTAGGCTGCTAGCATGCAAGATGTGGCAACACACAAAGGGCAGCAAGTTTTTAGACAACAAGGTAGTCACCAGCAAAACAAGGCAGCACCAACAAGAGAAGGCTATACCAGCAAGAGCACCGGCAAGAGAAACACCTAACAACAAAGGTGGCACCAGCAACAGGAGCCAAAAACTTCAAACAACAACCAGAGGGAGACCTATGGTTGGCTGGAAAGACCCTTAGGGTCAGTGACAGCATGAGAATGGAGAGGTTAAGCCCACGGTGGCTGTAGCAAACCTTAACACACCAAGAAAACCTGTCATAGAGGGGGCCACAACCATTTAGCAATTGATCAATAGGAGCCACAAAAAACCTCAGACCAAAACTCGGCTAGGAGAGAGTGTGAGTGTGGATAGGTCTCTTTAATTTATAGTTTTGGCAGGTGGGTTAGGGCTAGCTCATTAGACTTAAATTTAGGTTTAGGTTTAAACCCTAACAATTAAACAATTAAACAAATAATATTTTATAATATAAAATATAAAATTTTAAATTATAAAAGTCAACAAGGAAATAACAATTCAAGAAGAGGGGATTCAAAATCAAGGCGGCTAGCTTTCTTTAGGAAGAAGCAAAGAACCGTATCAAAACCCACACAACAATTAAGGGGGACTCAACTCAAGCAAGGGGGGATTTCAAACCAATAAGACAAAGTCAACAAGGTAAGTTCTTCTTTAATCGCTGAATGTCCACATGAGTCTCATGATATAACTTATAAGCTTTTATCATGCCAACATACGAGGAAGGTCAATGATGTGATCATGCCCTTTTTCTTAACTGCTCCTAGGTCTCATGGACCATCCTGGGAGAGAAGAGGGTCACACATTATCTCAGCTTGGTACTTAACTAAGAAATTGCCTGGTCCTAGACCAGGATACCCCAGAACTCATCTAGGGGCCCTAGATCACAACTATGGTCTTATCCACCAAGGTACACAACCAACGATCAATCCAAGCACCGAGCAAGGATTCCTTGGAACACGTCCAGGGGCCCTAGAACACATCTAGGGACTTACATCATCAAACTGCTTGGTCCTTGACCAAGAACCCCAACAATACACTGGGGGCCCAACTAGGGTCTTTTGCCATGGCTCTAACTGCTTGGTCTCAGACCAAGAACCCCGAGAGTGTATTCGGGGCCCTAGTTCTCAACTAGGGTATTTGCCATCCTCCCAGAGAATGGCTTTTGCAGCTGTATTAATTTTAACAAGTTTTCTATGAAATTCACAAGAGAAGATCAAGTGCTTATTGATTTAAGTGTTGCTTATGAAGTATTACCAAATTATGTGTATCATGTCCACAAATCATTGTCAAGTCATGAAATAAATCTTATAAAGTGGAACATTTCAAGATCAGACCATATTAATCAGCACTTAGGTGCATCTATGATGAGTGAGTTATCCTTGACCCAAAATCTGTTTTGTGATCTTTAATGCAGCAGATTTATAACAGCAGTAATTACTCAAGTTAAAAGGATTATTAAGATCCCATAAGTGAATAGCATCAATGTTTGATCAAGCCCTTAAACACATGTGATATGCCAACAAATAAAATGTAGCATAAGTGAAGTGTTAGCCTTTAGATGCAAGTCGTTGAGCAACTTTAAATATTAGTTTGATCTTTAAGAACCGTAAGAGCATAAACTAAGTGAAACATTCAAGATAAACCCTCAACTAGTAACACATTTCAGCAAGTGAAATAGCAAGATAATGTGAGACGTTAAGCCCCTTAAGCTAGTCGTTGGAGGTTATTTGCCATCGATTTAGTGCCTATGGTTTATTAGAACATAAATCAAGTGCAACTTTCAATAAAAATGAGTGCAAATGATACCAAACCTTCATCCAATGAGGTATCTCAACAGATGAACTTGCAACAAAGTAAACCTTTAAGCCTTAAATCGTTGGACATTATTCATCATTGTTTAGGTGCACAAGAGTGATTAAATCATGGATTAAGTAAAACATTCAATTGTTGAACATGTCACAATCTTTAACCAATAGAATTCCAACATTCAAGAAAATGAAATAGACTTAAGATGAAATCGTTAGTTCATTTTAGGCATAGTTAGGTCTATTCATTTATTTTCACTTAGATCCATCAAAATTTAACCTTTAAATAGTAGATCCAAGTCGTTCTCACTAGTATTATGCTTGTAAAGGCAAAAAACTAGAGAGAAAATGCAAAATGTTAGTAGCTCAATGCATGTAAAGTAAAATGATTTTCATGATTCTTCAAGTCTAATACTAGATGTAAAGAAATTAGCTTAAAGACTTGAATAAAGCAAATCTAGTTCTAACATTGAAACTTTAAAACCCTAGATTGCAAAGAAACTAAGTAAAAGGAAAAAATGAAAGTTTGGGGTTGAAAAAATCAAAGAAAATAAACCATTGTCTACCCCACTTGGGCTATGGGGAACACTTAGTCTAACTAGAGTGTTTATTCATATGTCTCAAATATCAAAGTCATAAGCACCATTTAAGGATTGCCTTATGAGCTTTGACTAAGAAACTTGAATACTCAAGTATATTTGGGGAGATTGGCACATGAGGATCCTTCCTAAGTACTACAAGATGAACTTCAAACCTAATCTAAAACAAGAGGGTAGAGTCCAATGATGTCCACACTCAATGCATTAAATCTAAGCTGAAATGATCACAAAGAATGAAGCAAGTAGAACTATACCTCAATTGCCTTCTCAACATGGCATGGTGCCCCTCTATGATCCTGTAGTAGCTGCTTCCTCCAATATACCTACAATTTAAAAGATATCTTCCAATATACCCTTGAACACACACTCAAAAATAGACAAGCTTCACAATAGTGTAGCAAGGAAAGACAAGTTTCTTCCAATTATTCTCCAACAAGATACAAATGAGTGAGAGATCTCTTTATATAGGAGAGATCCTCAACAAACTCATGAATAAAATAATCTAGATCTAGAACCTCCTAGCCCAAAATAGAAACTCTCCAACAAACTTAAAGAGAAATACAATAAAATATGTGGGCTAGCCAATACAACTCCTCAAAATGGTGTGTTACCTCCAATACCATGGTCTAAAACCACCACGAGAGAACAAATTGGCCTAGGAAGAGATCTTCCCTCCACAGAATGCTCTAACTGCCACCAAATGGTTACACGTGTGGTCAACAAGGGGCCCAAGAACAAGTGTGCCCTCTCAACAAATTCTATGAAGTGAGGAATAAGCCACATGATGTAGTGCTCTCCACAAGATGATGACGTCAAGATAGCACGTGTGGTGCTAGAAGGTCGCTTCAATGCATGAATGGTACAATAGAGTCATAACCAAATCAACTAACTCATAA
Organism: Picea mariana; assembly: GCA_032191745.1. NCBI lineage: Eukaryota > Viridiplantae > Streptophyta > Pinopsida > Pinales > Pinaceae > Picea > Picea mariana. The sequence continues at coordinate 6,797 of JASDQU010383357.1, read as the reverse complement.
CAACCTCATGAACTAGTCTAGGTGGGTATAACAACCCCTCAACTAACTCCAATTGCCTCAACAACCTAACACGTGTGGTCAACAAGGCATAACAAACTCAAATAAGCCACACGTGTGGGAATAAATGTCCAAGAAAGTAAGTGCGCCCCCTCTAGGAATGGTCTAGGTGGCACATGATGGTGATGTGGAGTCCCTGTCACGGTCTAATGTACTGTCACGGATCCCAATGTAGTGACACATATTCTAATGCAGATACACAGATACCAATGTAGTGTCATGGATCCCAATGTAGTGACACATATTCTAATGCAGATACACAGATACCAATGTAGTGTCATGGATCCCAAGAAAAATTTCATGGATCCCAATGTGTGTGTGTGTGTGTGTGTGTATATATATATATATATATATATATATATATATATATATATATATATATGTATATATGTCTGTATGTTGGTACACAGATCCCAAGGCAGTATCATGGATACCAATGCAATGTCACAGATCCAAGATACCAACAAATACAACCAAGGGGTGATCAACAAGACAAGCAGATGCAAGAAGACCACCAAATAAACAAGCACATTCATCCAACCAAGGAGAAGCGAGACTCCCCCAACCAAAGACCTCCATCAAATGATCCAATGCCATGAAGAGAAAGGGAACGAAGATGAATTCGCCCAAGTCGGTCCAAAAGCTCCAAGGAACCAACAACAAATATCCATCAATCTGATGAAAATCACAATGCAGAACCTCATACAATATTGAGGTGTAACATTGCACCATTTGTAAAATTATGAAAATTTGATGAATTGGGCATAGAGGATTATGCCTTACCAGCACTTGGTATTGCTATGTAAATAGGAAGTTGTGGCATTGTAGATGGTGTGGACATACACGATTTTTTTGGGTCAAGTCATTTTGGGTCAAGTCATTGCAAGGGGAAACCAATGAAAGACTGCAGTGAATGATGTGGTGGCATGAAAAAGATGTCCATTGAATAGGCCAAGGTCAGATGGTGTGTGCAGTAATTTGGGTTTATCTTTATGAGGTGAAAATTTAGGATAGAAAATGAAAGAAAAGGATGTGTAAATAGATATGATCCGTGCATTCGTGAAATCATTGAATTACACTTGAAAACTGCAAAGATTGGAGTTTGGTTATTTATGCACCGGGAACATTATTCATGCAGACTGACATTTTTTCCTGGATTCGTGAAGTCGTAGGTAGGGTAGGTGGGAACTTTGAAGTCGGGTAGGTGAGAACTTTGACATTTTACATTTTCAAAGTTTAAGTAGATTATATGTGACTGCAAAGTTTTGGGTAGAAAGTGTATATGGTAAATAATAGTGTCTTGGAATAATAGGTATTTAAATAGTATTTTTTCTCATGATTTGATTTTAATGGCATGATTTTGTTTTGAATTTGGCAACGACATTGTGAACAATACAAATCTGTAACTTTGTCATTTTCAAATTGTGATTGAAAAAGTTTGTGAACAATTTGAATAGATCAAAATCGTTGAAATTGCAATCTAAAGATTCTAAACAACAAAAATTGTGAATTGAATACATTTTGATGTCTAGAATCTGCAAAGAAATAATTTAAATTCTCTGTATTAAGCTCCAAAAATTGGTATATAAATATAATGTAATGAAAGCTTGGAATTTAATATTACATACTACATATAGGCAGACTTTTTTTAGCCTAGATTCTGCATGTAAGGAATAATTTATCAATGCATAAGATAAGGAGTTACATCACATGTAACATATTACATAGATCCGAGGTACAAATAACATTTCATCGCCATCCAAGTGATTGACTACTGCTTCATAAATACCCAAGTGATAAGAGATATAAAGGTACGAAAATGAGTAGTGTTGTCAAAATGAGTGTTGAGTGAAAATTGGAAGGGTGGGTTTGAAATCAAGTGCAGAAAGCCTACCAAATTTTACAGTTGAGACCAAAAAATGTTCACATGATCCACAAAACCCTCGATCGGCATTAAAATCATTGTTCAAGTGTTTATATATTAAATATGTCCAAGCACGGTCTTTACACATCATACTGGGTTGTAGACACCCGACGAAGCCTATGTTTACTATCTAAACCTTCAAGACTACATGCTTCTGCCGCCTGCGAGGCCTGGGTATCTAAGAATCCACTTTTGGGTACAAGTCTCAAAAAATCACAATCTCTTTCAACCAAAGTTGAAAGGTAGAATGGTAACATGAAAGTGTAAGCAATAGAATTGAGCAATGTAGGATAGAACATGTTATCGCACAATTTGTACTTGCCCAAAGCCGAAGGCAAGTGCATCAAAATTGGCGTAACTGGGAATGCCCTGTCACTGTCACCTTAATAGGAAATCCCTTTCTATTTAGGAGTATGTTGTGGTACCCCAGGGGAGATGTCCCAGTGACCTGAGGGTTTGAGAAGGGTAAGACAAATGATAGAAGAAAGTCCCTCCTCTCTCACAGGTCACTCAAGTTAAAAGGGTTCTTTTAAGTCTTATTGAAGATGAAACAAAAGAATATTATTGTGTACCTGCCCAGAACAAGACAACAAAGCAAAAATGGGCACTTTCCAAGTACCAAAATGATATTAGTGCTTCATAAGACAATGAACTCTTAAGAAATGTACTAGCTGATGTAAAGTTGCAGCAATGTAACAGTTTATAACAACAATGAGTATTTTGTAACAACGACAAGATTTATGCTCTACAATGCTTGAATAAAGACTTGAAATAATAGTTTTAACTAGGCAATTTGATAATAAATAGTCACAAGCAGTTTTAGCAACATCTAGCTAGCATAACATATCACTTTTAGGGTTAATTTGCTGCTGTTAGATGGCTGTAGCAATCTTTTGCAACAACAACAACTAGGCTAATGATTTAGGCTAATCTAAGGTTAGTAGGAGTTAATAGGTGTTCAAGAGAAGATGTTCTGAAAATTTGTTTGATCAATCAACACTTGTAATGGGTAGACTAGTGCCTTCTAGGGTAATGGAGTCAATGATGGCAGCAACAACTCTTAGAGGAAAATAGCAATGATAATGTTTAGTCAAAGGGGATGGAGAGGATGAGAGAGGTGTTGGTAGCTCAAGGCCTCAAAAAATCCAACTCTTAGAGATAATAGCTAGAAAGTAATAAAAACTAGGCCCTAGCGATTTCTCTTTTCCTTTGACAAGATTGAAATAAAATATGTATGCAATAGGCAATGAGGTAGGGTTACTAGAGTGCTACAATGGTAGGGCTCTAGTATCTACTTCTAGATAGGTGCCTTTCAAGAAATTTTAGCAAGTGGAAGACTATAGAGAAAAATATAGTAACATATGTCTTTCTCCTAGGGTTTCAAGCAAACAATTTCATAATCTTTGACATGAAACAAGTAAATTCACCATAAGCATTCATTCACAATAAAGAAATGCAGATTTTCTACTTACTTCACCAAGAATAATCAAGCATAAACCCTAGTTGAAGATCCTCCACATGAAAATTTGCCAAAATACACCAAGATTTGCCTCTTCCAAGAAGTGCACACCACTAAATTTCAGCCAATAACCCTTAAATAGGGTCGAATTTCAGACCACCACTTGTGTGATGAGTGAATCATGAAAAACTACTCTCTATTTATACAATAATCATGATCTTTAATTAGTTTTAGGTCATCAAAAGGTCGACATGGCCAAATTACATGAAAAATCCAGGTTTTACACAAATTCAAATAATTAAACCCTAAAATCATTTTTTAGAGGTGACGTCATGCCCTTCTAGGGTGACGTTGAGCCTCTTGGGTGAAACGTTGGGCATCTTCTGCAAAACGTTAGGGCTTCCAAGCCCCCAGATGATGCCACACTTGCCAATTAGCACACAACTACCTCCATAATGCCAATCCCGACGCTGGGTGACGTCTACGGTCACAATGGTGACGTCATGGGCCCTCAAGGCCAACGTCCAGGTGGAAAGGCAAGATCCCCCTCGGTCTAGGTTTGCCAAAGTGTCTCCGGTGAAACGTCCTTCCTTTTTCCTGGTGCAAGTCTCTGACATCTCTTTGCCCTTGGCTGGGGTCCCAACATCCATCTGTGGGCTTTCAGCCCCATGGAGGTCCGAGCTAATCATCTCCCCATATGTACCTGTCCACCGGGCATGGTCCTGCAGCAACAATAAGTACGCCCTCCATGGGCTCATAAGTCACAGGGATCATAGCAATGTCAATCACATCCAATAATCAAATTACCCAAACATGTGCATCAAACCCCCCTTTACCCAGACAAATGCTCAAAGACCTTATGCAGTTTAACAAGTCAGGTTTGGAGAGGGTCTCAGGATGTCCTGTTGGGCTAATCCTCCTCAAGTTTGGGGTGTTTCCCAGGTGAGAGCCAATTTAGGTCATGTAAGTGTGTGAAATGGTGTAGGGGAAGTGTTTGGGCAGAGGGTGCAATGATAACAGGGAAATGTAGGTCTTGCTTGTGGGTGCCTTTGTAGAGGGCGAGCTGCACCTTATCATGGATGCCACTGTTTCCTAGCCCATTCAATGCCTTTTATTCTTAGTCTTATTGCTTTTTCTTTTCAAGGGAAAAGCTGGGGGACACTGTCCTGGTGTGGTGACCAGAGGTGACATCGTTACCCACAAGCACTTCACGGAAATGAGACGGTTGGCTTGTGATAAGACCCCCTTTCTCTTGGCTATGCCACCAATAGCCACTACCGTGGTTTGGTGACCAGATAGATGGTAGTGTCATACCGCTACATGCCCATGGACCTAATAGGTCGGCTCATGATGAGACCTCCCATCCACCAACTAGACCCTGAGTTTTATTTTATCTTACGGTCCCCTTTTCTTACTGAGAAGCCTTTTATTTCTTTCTCGAGAATCTCTGGGCGAAGCATCTCAAAGGTTTTATTTTGGATTTTAACTCTTGCCAACTACTTTTACCCTCTGGGCCTTTAGCCCCTTCTTCCCACTAGGCAAGGTACAACCCTTCCTAGTGTGGAAAACCCCATGCCCGAACCAAGGTAGGGGAAGATGAGAGGAATAATGATGAAAAGTGGTAAGTATGGAAGGAATGGACGATGACCTTTCATAGACCCACCGAGTGGCAACTCATCCTGAACCATCTTACTAGGGCATTCTGTCACCCCCCAAGTATGAACAAGTTAAAGAGCATAATTTCCAAGCAAACGTTATGAAATGAAGGAGAGTTCAATGCAACATGTTCAGATGCTTCAAAAATCAAAGTGACACATACCATGATACTCAGACTCATTACCTCATGGAGCAAGACCCACTGCTACTTTAGGACCAGGCTGGTGGGATGGATGCTGCTGTTGCTGATAGATGGGATGCACTGAAGCAAAGATGGGCCCTCCGGGGCCAAGCTCAAGTCGTCTGGCTCTCGGTACTCCATGTCTAAGACCTATGGGCCTCGAGACATAATCTTCTTAGTTATCCCTAGGATAGGGGATAACATCTGGCTCCAAATCGGGGACATGTGCTCACCGTAGAGCACATGAGAACCTCAACATCTATGGCATGACCTGTAACTGCTAGATCTCAACAAAATGAATTAGTAATCTTTAGGGTGGTGATATCACCCCTTGCTCATATATGATATAATGGAATAAAAGTAAGCATGCATATATATACAAAATGAAAATGAAACTACAATTATACTACTCTAGCATGATATGCAGATGGTATATACAATGGATGCAAATGCCTACCTAACTTACCTGTACTTACCTGTGAAGTCAAGTCTTTCCCCCATGCTGGGGGTTTAAGGAGGTGTCCACTAACCGGTAATGGACGTCTTCTTCCTTCCAACGTGGATAGTAGTAGGCATCATTGACTGACTTCATTTCCCCTCTAAAAGGTCCAAGCCAAAACTGCGCATTCCCCTTAATATTAGTAGGCTCTCCCTTTTTTGTATCCCACATCTAGACTGTATCTCCCTCTTGATACTCCTTTGCTTTGAACTTGGCTGTTTCTTGTATAACTCTAGTATATTGTCTTGAGGGAGGAGGGTGGGATTCAGCTGTGAAGACTTCTTGTTGGGTTGGTCTGATCATTATATCATCATCCCCCATCTTTAATAGCTTGACAGTTCCAACTTCTTTGTCCTTGTATTTGTCTAGGAGTTGTTGATATTCTTCCTTCTTTGGCCATTGTATTTTATCAAAATCTCCCTCTGAAGCGAAAGGAAACTCCTCTGGAGAAAATACAGGAAGGTTTTCCTTGATTGGCTCACTAGTTTCAACCAGGGTTACCGGAAGCTTCCCCCCCCCCCTGCTTCGAAGCCCCGAAGCTCGATCCGGGCGGGTGCGTCCTGGAAGCGCCCTCTGAAGCGCGACTCAATTTTTTGAAGCGCGCTTCGGGGCTCTTGAGCGCGATTCCTGGGATTTCTGAAGCGTCCCCCTCCGAAGTGCGCTCCAGAAATTTGGAAGCGCGCTTCGGAGGGCGATTCATAGGCGTTTTTGAGGAAGGCCCACACGCTTCCAAGGGGGAATGAGGTGTTTGGGTGTGCATGTGAGGGTTATTTGTCCTTACTAGGGCTAGTTAAAGAGGTCCCCACCCCCTCCATTTCACCCACCCTAGTAATTAATGGTAATGTTAAATTCTTAAAAGTGACATTCTCCTTTATCTTTCATTTTCATCCTTTTACTTAAATTTTTAACATTACCATTAATTGTTTCAGGATGTTTGAGAGTGGTTCCAGCCTCATTGGACTTCATATGGAGAAAGTAGAATTTTAGGTCTCATTCAAAATTCAGCAGACTTAACAGTTTT
>JASDQU010383352.1:0-11102 GCA_032191745.1 Picea mariana | reverse complement strand
TGAGAGTATGTGTAGACTTGTCTGTTTATGAATTAAATTTCATGACTGATAAAGGATATTGTGTAGAGTCGAGTAGACAACAATCTGTGGCAAGTTGATCCATCTTTTAAAGTTCAGTTTTTTACATTCTGTCATAAGTCCTTTTGTATGGTTTTCATCGAGGACATCTAAGTTTGACTTTGGTCCAAACTTCCTCATGGAACTTTTTAAAGAGAACCATTCTTTTGATCTATTGGAATGAAATAAGTGATTGCTATTATGTCTCATCTATGTTAACTATTGACTTGGTATTTTTGTTTTTGTCTCCACATTTACTTTTGTATCTGTATACTAAGAAAATTAAATAAAATGTTGAAATTTACAACAATCTTTTATGTATAAAAAAACATCCTAATCCCTTGTAACCAATACTTGTGGATTGGGAAACAAATTTTGAGGCTATAAACATAGGGTGATATTCTCGTCTATATTTCCTTAGCCAAGAAAGATCTAAAAATGATTGAGTAAGATAATTTCATATATTTTCTTCAACAAGCAACATAGAAGGAAGAAGCATAAATGAGTGATAAGATATTGAAAGATCATATTAAGGAAAGAACTAATGATATAAACGAGCTTGAAGAAGAGTTTGTTCAAGAAGAGAAAGGACATGAAGAAGAAATGATTACATTAAAAATCCATCTTGAAGAAGCGAAAAGAACAAAAGAAGTCATGAAGTATCGGATAATGAAGAAAGAAGAAGAGGTTGAGAATCTTGAAGAAGAAGTTTTCAAATTGAGAAGTAAAATCGTCAAGATCAACGAGAACCTTAAAGAGACAAAAACATCCACATCAATTATAGAGAATGAAAAGAAGAACTCTAGGTTTCTAGAAGAGAAGAATGAAGAAAATACAAAGAGTTATGTAGAAGTAATCAAAGGAAGGAATCATGGTCAACCAAAATATAAGAAAACTATTGAATATACATCTTCAAGAAGAGTACCATCCATGTTCAAGCCACAAAGAAGCTTCACTAATGATCATGATCAGTCAAGGAAGAAATTCAGAAGGACTACACCACAAAGAAGATCATTCGCTCCCAAGTATGAAGATTTGTTTTATGGTCATTGTTTTTATTGTACTAATTTTGGACATAAGGTTGTAGATTGCAGGGATTATAAAATAAATGTTCAAGCAAGAAATTCCTATGTGGTCCCATATAAAATTGAATGTTACAAATGCCATAACTATGGACACATAGCTAGTGATTGTAGAAGCATGATCAATACTTCCATGAAAAAGAACACTTATATCAGATATAAGACAATATGGATAAGAAAACATGAATAACAGGTGAAGAAAGACCAGGTATCAAATATTGCAATATTGACAATAAAACAAGTTGAAGAAAAATTCTACAGAGAAAAAGAAAGATGTCAGATACAGAAAGATTTGGAAAATAACTGAAATAAAAGAAGGACATGTAAATAAGGAATAGGTTCAAGAGATTGTACTTTCATGCATTGTAGTGAAAGATGAATCCACAAACAGAAAGAAAGAATTCAGAGCTCAAAGAGACGATGAATCTACCAATGAAGATGATGATGAATACACATCAAATCAAGAATTGTTCTGAGCCATCCGACTTAGAGACTCCCAGGTATTATGAATATTAGACAGGGGGAGTCTATGTGATAGTTGACATAGACCAAATAACCATCCTTCAAGAATTTTGAAGATTTTGAGAAGACAGATCTAGAGAAGTCAGTTAGCAAGAGTACAATTTGATAGATTAATCAAGACTTCATGATAGTATATTGATAAATGGGTCATCATTATGGACAGTTTTGCAGTAGAGTCTTGGAAAATATGGACATATATGGATTCGTAAGAAAACTTAATAGGTTTGGACAAATATATGACAGTGGACGATAACATGGATTCATAGATTGGTTCAGAGACAAAGGAACAATATTATAATGGACGATAATTATGCAGGAAATGAATCGAACAATGCTAATGGATTCCAAATTGACAAATACTTTTTTGGACACATGTAGTGCATACAATAGTTCACATTGAAAATAGAATAATGCTCATAAACAATAATGACAAAACTCCCTACGAGCAATGGAAATGAAAACCAACAAATGTGAATCACTTTAAAGTATTTGGAAGAAAATTCTACATCAAAATAGAAGATGGTAGAATTGTAAAGTTTAACTCTCGTGTGGAAAAATGAGTACTTGTTGGTTACTCAAGTATCAGGAAATAATACAAATGTTACAATATGAGATTGAACAAAGTTGTGGAAACCATCAATGTAATAATTTATGAAACATGTGAACGAGAATTAAAGGAAGAAGAAAATGAATCAACAAAACAATTTTAGGAAGAAGACGTAGAAGGGGAAGAAGAAGAGGATCATATAGAATTAGAAGAGCAAGTTCAACAAGTGTCTCCAAAGACACCTAGAAAATGAGTACATAAGAATCATCCTTCAGATCAGATTACTAGAACAAATGCACCTATCACTCTTATCAATGATTGAACCAAGAAGTTTTGAAGAGGCCAGCAAGGATGAATTCTGGAATAAGGCCATGGATGAAGAATTGGATCAAATAGAGAATAATGACACTTGGGAATTGTTTCCAAGACCAAAGAATAAGAATTTTATTGGCACAAAGTGGGTTTTTAGAAAAAAAAATGAATGAATATGGACAGGTTACAAGGAACAAAGTTATATTAGTATGTAAAGGATTTGCACAAGTTGAAGGAATGGAATTTGAAGAGAAATTTTCCCCAATTTCCAGAATGGAAGCAATATAATTTCTTTTAGCTTATGCATGCTCCAAGAATATTAAAGTATATCATATGGACCTGAAATCAGATTTTATGAATGGGGAACTAGAAGAAAAGTCTACATTGAACAATGAGAAGGATTTTAGTTGTCAGAGAACACATATTATGTGTGTATATTGAGGAAGGCCTTGTATGGTATAAAATAGGCTCCTAGAGCATGGTACTCTAGAATGGATAAAAATCTACAACAGGAAGGGTTTAGAAAAGGAAGTGCAGACAACAACCTCTACATAAAGATACGTTGAAGCAACCAAGGAATTTATATTTCTCATACTAAGTATATCATAGAAATGCTAAAGAGGTTTAGAATGAAAGATTGAAAACCAATTACCACTCCTATGCAAACCAGTTTCAAGTTGAGAAAAGATGATGATTCAAAGTCTACAGACCAGAGGATATATAGGTCAATGATTAGTAGCTTACTATATGTTACATCATCCAGACCAGATGTAATGCAAGCAATTAGACAGGTGGCACAATTTCAAGCAACACCAAAGGAATCACATGGTTTAGCAGTGAAGATAATTTTCAGATATCTCAAAGGAACAAAAGAGTTTGGATTATTGTATCCAAAGAGAAAGGATCTATCACTTATTCCCTACACAGATGTAGATTGGGAATGTTTCATTGATGACTGAAGAAGCACCATTGAAGCAACCTTCTACTTGGGTGAGTTTTTAGTATCTTGGCTAAGTAAGAAACAATCATCAGTATCTTTATCTATAGTTGAAACAAAGTATATTACAATAGTAGGATGTTGTACTCAGGTTCTATGGATGAAACAAAATTTGACAGTTATACAGGTTGAGTACGATGAGCCCATTCCAATATATTTTGATAATACAAGCGCCATCAATATCTCAAAGAACCCATTGATGCACTCCAAGACGAAGAAAATTCCAATAAAGCATCACTTTCTATGGGAACAGGTTGCAGAGAAGAGCATCATAGTTGAATATGTGGTCACAAAAGAATAAGTGGAAGACATCTTTACAAAACCACTTCCAAGGGAATCCTTTGAGTATCTTCTCCAAGGACTCAAATTAATTTCTACTCCAAAATTAATGCTTTTGAATTCTTATCTTACATGTCTTATATTTACATGAGGAAGCACCATAAAGAGGAAAATTCAGGTTGGGAGATCATTTTCAGGAAGAGTTCATTTAGGTGGAGCAACCCCATATTGAAATATACATTTTCCATTGATGACAAAGGGGGAGAGATTTATTAGATGCAAAGGTAAATGCTTGGAGAAAGAGAATAGAGGCATGGTTCCAGGGGGAGTGATGGTCACAAGGGGGAGCATGAGTGATATGACTTTAGTATTGCATCAGAGTGTTTCCATCAATTCCAAAGTGGGACATTGTTTATTATTTGGTTTGGTTGTCATCGATGTCAATCCTTGAAGAAAGTTTGGTAGTGAATTCTGGTAGCACAAAGGTCTGGGTAATGGACCCAAGTTTGTTTGATGTATAATGGTATGAGTTTTAATATATTTGAAGGTAAGAATATTCTAGATGGATAGTAAATGTCATGTCATTTTCGGTGGTATGTGGAACATCACATAAATCCTCACAGTTAGAGAGTTATGACCATGTGAAGTTGGATAACCCTCATGAGTCATCTAGAAGATCCAAAAGGTCAAAGTAGTCAAAATGGTTGCAAAAAAGAAATTATTTAAATAATAAAGTGAAGTGATGAGTTTACTATAATTCAAAGTGGATACAAAAAAAAATATTTAAATAATAAAGTAAATGGAGAAATTACTAAGTGGACAAGTGGTTAGAAGTGAGTTAGCCGTAAAGAAAGGAAAGTGGTTTAAGATGGTTAGAAGGTAACCCCTTGAGGAAGCTACATAAAAGTATAAATAAGAGGAAAGGGTCTCTCATTTAAATCACACTTGAGAATATTGAATATCTACAAGTGACTGAGGTAACCAAAGAATATCTAAGGTGAATTTTAGAGGGAAGGTGAAGTAAATAAGGCCAAAATTCAAGGGAGGATAAATTATTTTGATGATTTTTTCTAAGGTATATTATTTACAGTTCATCTCACCATTTTCACTATAACGCTTTCTATAGAATGATTTAGACCATGCAATCTAGAGTTCGTTGAGGAAACATATCCCAGTAGCCATGATAAAAAGATCATCTTGTGGGTTGTTGTATTTTGGAGTTACACTCTATGGAAAATAGGGTTTGTGGCTAGTCCCGAAACTAGTCTAAAACAAGTGTTTCAGGTAAAAACGTCATAAATTATTCATAAAATATTCAAATTTAGTAAGACCAAATATATTGGTTAGAGTATGATCTGTAGTATTATGTGGACCATTTTCATATCCATACAAAAATTATTATGTGAATGGAACGCTCTACAAGTTAGTTCTCTAGAATAAGCCAAAATTCAACAAGATATGCCATTTTTGCTATAACTCATTTTATGAGAGATTCAAAATAGTGAAACCTGGAGGAATTGCATAAACGACACTAAAGAACATTGTTTACTATTTTCATATTTTTCTTCATTATAGGTACATATTTAGGATTATTGCAAGTTAGGGTTGTTGAATAATCCAAAATTAGTCATGTGAGACTAAAGTAAAGTTTGATGAAAATGCTAGTCTCTTGTTGTTAAAGTTAAGGAAGGTTTGCAGGTATGTTATCATATACACCAGGTCTATTGCAGAGTTACAAATCAGATTTGGATGTTGAAGTTGATGAGGGATTTTGGTTGATGTACATGTTGGGTACATGGTTGAGACAAGTAGATGATGAGTTGGAACATACATGAGGTGTATATTTGATGATGTTGGTACATCTTGATGAGCCATAGTTTATGATTATTTGATGCATGATTGGCATATACTTGGTACATGGTTGAAGGCGCTTGTTTATGGTACAGGTTTAGGTACATGTTGATGCATGGTACATGTTGATGCATGGTACATGTTGGCACACATTATTGGTACAGGTTGTTTACATGTTATTGGTAGAGGTTGATTACAGGTTGTTTGGTACAGGTTGTTTGGTGCAGGTTGATTGGTACAATTTTATAGCAGTATATCTGATAGTGATAGTGTGATAGTGGTTCCATCATTCTTCTTATATTTCAGGGCGGTTGGACAGGAAAAGGACATGTGGTTGTAGCCTCCTTTTGGTTGTAGATAGAGAATTGGGTAGTTGGAGATTCCCTTAGGTTGTAGCCTGAGAAACTAGGGGGTTGGAGCCTCCTTTGAGTTGCATCTGGAAAGCAAAGGAAGTTGGTGCTTCCAATGAATGTAATTCTTAAAGACATATAACAAAAAACATTCTATGGTTTTTCCCTCTTTAGGTTTCCATGTAAAAACACTGGTGTACTGTGTATGTGTATGATTTCTCATTTGTTCATTGTTTATTTACTCTGCAACTATTGTGTGATAATGCTACATTGATATCACACTTTCATTTTATGGTTAAAAATGACTAAATGACTTTAATATTGATTCACCCTCCCTCTCAGTGATCCAAAAACAATAATATATATTAAAAAATATAAAAAATATTTTAGATTACAATGTATTAAGATAATGATACATTTTAAATCTTATTTCAATAAAATTCAAGATCAATCTAGAACATAGTTAATCCATGATAGCATTGCTCATATTACAAGAGCTACAATATCCAAATTACTAATTTAATTTAAACTAATAATTATATGAATATATTTAACAGAATATTGAAACTTTAATATCCATAAAGATTCAAATGAAAATGAGAAAGAAAATTAAAAATACATATATACAATTTTAGCATGTTTTTAAAATTGAACTATACATATATAAACTTCAAACATCTTTGTAAATTTGAAGCATTATTTTTTTTTTTTCGATTGAAAAAAGTTAAATAGAACTAGTCTTGAAATATGAAGTAAATGCTTGTCATGGATAACATCTTTCATGTTTAGTGGGGCTTGAAGGAAAACATACAACTAAATAATTTTTAAAATAATATTTAATGTTGTTTAGTCTTTGTTTTATAGTGATATTTTAAATAAATATAATGAAAATATTTGTAATAAATTATGTATTTGTAATAATGGAACAAAAATATTTACATTTTAATTTAATACAATTTTAATTTAAAGATCTCTATTTTCTTGGTGTTGATGCTCTCAAAAAGATTCCAAGTTCCCAAAATAGTTTACAGCCAATTGGGGACATTTCATACCAATTCCCAAGCTCCCTGAACCTCGAGAACAATTTTCACATATGCTAGAAATGTGGTAAGTGGTTCTCGTGCAACTATGCTTTTGAGGGTATAGTAGTTCTTTCTTTAATGTAATACATTTTTTTAATCCCTAGAATGTATTACATTAGATTTTGTATACATTTTAAATGTTTGGTTATAATGATAATAGTCAAGTTATATGACCTTAAATAAATTAACCATGTATAATTGATATAAATCAATTGTTTTGGATATTTAGTGTAGAGTTTTGGGCAATGCAAGAATAGTGAATTGCAAGGCATGTAAATGTTAATATAAATATACATATATGGATCATGTAGTAGGTTAGCAATAATGAACTCAAGTTATGTCAATATTAATTCTAGGAAATGATAATATATAATGGTGCAAGATGGTTGTTGAGATTGCCTATGATTCTATAAAGAGGAAGAAGAAAGTGGGCTTATGAAAAAATAATCCTACATCTCCTAACATTCACCTAATATCTCATCTATTTTCCTTCTTGTTCCTTAAATAAACCCATCTGCCTACATTGAATTATAAAGACAATAATTATGTTCATATAGAGATTGGTGGGGAATTCTACTCATGCGAAGAATGATCTAAATATAATAATTATGAGGAAGTGTAAGAATACATAATTCTCACATCAAATTATAAAAATTAAAATAAAATCGTTCATCATTGTCATTTACTCTACCATTTTTTCATTATCATGTTTATTTACTATACTTCTCATGTTTCATTCTCCCTTAGTAACCATGATACAATCTATAAATTGAGTCAATCACTTATGTGAAATTGGAAATGTGAACCTTGGATGAGAAATATAAGCTTGTCTAAGGTGAACACATAGTGGTTGGACAAGTTAGGAAGACTTCACCACTATGTATTTATTCCTCAATGGATGGTAGAGAGCTAAGTGATATCCTTGTAGGGTATTCCCAGAAGGAAACATATTGATTGTTTACCTACATTTAAGATCACTAGAAGGAAACAAAATCCTCGAGAGAATTTTGTGCCAAGAAATGAAAGATTTGTATAAGATGTTTGTGATAGTAAAAGAGAAATATATGGATGTTTTGTAGTTGGATGAGATGTCTGGAGTGCTCTTTAATGAATGTACAGGTTGAACTAGGAGATTAAACGAGTTGAATTTAGTGAGCTAGAAACATGTAACTTTATCCCTTCACGTTAGTGGCCTTAGAGCATAGCTTGGGGATGGAATTTACTTTGGATTCCTATATACCTACAGTTGATTACGAAATTTCTCATACCCAACCAATTTCATGGATGGTCTCTTGTTAAAATATCCTTATTATGTTGAGGTTTATGAATTTTCAATTCAATGTTATTTATTGCTTTGAAAATATATGTATTTTCTATAATGTGTATGATTATCAATAAATCTAATCATGTGCATTTAGTTTCCATAAATTGTTTTTATTTAATGCTTGTATATCCCATTACATTTTATTATTTTTCATCACAGATGCGTTTAATTTACCTTGGCATTATTATGGTGAAACGATATTATGAAAAATGGAAACATTATTATGGTGAAACGATATTATGAAAAATGGAAACTTAACATGTTGTTTAGTAACTTGTTTTCCCATGGTGAAAGTTGTTAGCCAAGGAATTCACATCTAAGCACATCATCTTAACCTAAAGTGGTAAGTAGTAAGAGTGTGCACCTTCTCTGTTTTTCTTTCTTTGATTACATTAAGTATTTGACAGTGAGATTTGTTTCAAAATATTATTAAAACATGAAGAATCTTGTAAAACACTTATACCACACCCATTTATTTTTTACTAATCAATTTTTTATATCCTTGATTATCTAGAATATAATGTTCCATATTTTATGTCTATTTTCATTCTTAAAATAATCATTGAGATTAAATAGATACTATTTTATGTCCATTTTCATTCTTAAAATCATTCTCAAGATTAAATTTCAATACTAACATTGTAATCCTTTATTGCATGGGAATTATATGTGTGAAACTTTTAGAACATTGGGAATTGTAATTCTGAAGTGGGAATTGTAATTCTGAATTGGGAAATGTAATTGTGAAAGCTTTGTAATTCTTTATTGCATGGGATTATATGTGCGCAACTTTTAGAACATTGGGAATTGTAATTATGAATTGGGAAATGCAATTGTGAATGCTTTAGAACATTGGAAATTGTAATTATAAGATATAAAGGTTTGGGATTAATTTTTAGGAGTTTTAAAATTTTATGATCAATTTGAATGTTTTCAACCATTTTAAATATTTTTTACTCATGGTTTTAGAGAGAAAATTGAGAACAATTTTGGTCTAGTCGATTTTAAGAAAATTGATAAGGAATTAATTCTATTATTTTAGTGTTTTACTTCTATACTCGAAAATATTAGAGAGAAGTTTATCTAAATCTCCATATTTTTTACGAGTTAACACGTCAATACCGGTAGTGTTACAAGCATTTTAAATTTCAGATATCATGTGGGAATACAAATTATATTCTAAGAGAAAATGCATTTCATCTTCCACCTTCTTAGTATCACAAATAAGAAAAAATATTTCATCCCATGATGTTTTCAGAATTGTCCAACACTCATTTTCACTATGGACCTCATGAGAATTCAATCTTATTTTAGCATAGTTGAATTTCTTCTTTAAGTTAGATATAACACAAAGATTCTTCTATCTTACTAGTTAGGGTTGATGGCCTCTTTGTAATATGTTAAATTTCTCTTACTCTTTATATATTTATAGAACCATAAATTTTACATAAATTTAGATGTGATAATATATTTATGTTACCAATATTCCACATAATAACCTCCTCCTTATTCTCCAATGGTTTAGCCAAGTGTGGTGTTATTTATTTTTAAATTGAAAGATATAGAGTAGAAATAACAGATTTTACCCATATTTACTATGAAAAAGATAAGCAACCACAATAACTAAATAAATAATCAAAATATCAAAAAATATTATACCTTTATTAATGGAAGCAATGTTCACTTTTCTATTTGAGGGAGAAACCTATAATTGAGTAGAAATCCAATTACAAATAACTTAATAAGACATATCATTACACATTTTATAATTCTTTATATAGTATTATACACCTCCTAAGAACATTCTAGAGAAATAAATTTGTAGTAGGAGAAGCCTTTTAGTAAGTCTTCTTACATTTATTGCTTTCACACTACTACATGAGTATTATTTACTAGACATTGCCTATATACATATAAATACATAGAAACCTATCTATATACTTAGGGGGTTAGGGAGGTTAGGACCGTAACATGATTTCCCCCTTAAAAAGAAACATTGTCCTCAAGGGTGGAGATTGTAATTGCCAAATTAAATTAAACAACCATTTATTTTACAACATAGCAGTAAAATTCAAGAGTTTCCTTCATTTAGCACATTCACATTCAAATTTATCAATAATAATAAAATTAATTAACATAATAAAAAAAAACAATGCATAAATTTAAATAAATACCTGAACCTAATGCTAATAACCCTCCGTTTGTCCAAATGCCTTCTTGACCGCTGCTGCACTATAAAACACTGCCCAAAACCTAGTTCCTCCCTGCCAACTAGGTAACTTCCTAGCTCCAGGATATCATATGGATACCCTGGCCCCCATGCCCAAAACCTCCAGCAACCCCGGTGCCTGACTGATACTATCCCACTCCCAAAACTCTACTTCTCTCTGCAAATCCAGAGCCCCCCAAAATCAATCGCTCCTCTCCCCCCGTAGAAACCACCTCCCGTAAACCTCCTCCCCCTCTGTTAAGGTCCTAACCCACACATAGGTAGATCAATGTATTCAGATGTAATAAAGGTCAATATTAATAAGACCTTTCAATAAAATAGAATAGGGTGGATGTAAGAAGACCTAATAGAAGCTTCTGCTTCTAGAAGGATCTTCCTCTAGATGCTTCTTTTTAGTATAAATAGGAGTCGAGGGTATGAGAACCCTAGCTTGGATATTATTGTAATAGAGCACTGCTCGATTGGAGGT